>BOPM01000318.1:205042-213502 GCA_022179025.1 Porites australiensis | reverse complement strand
AAAAAAAAAAAAAAAAAAAAAAAAAAAAAAAAAAAAAAAAAAAAAAAAAAAAAAAAAAAAAAAAAAAAAAAAAAAAAAAAAAAAAAAAAAAAAAAAAAAAAAAAAAAAAAAAAAAAAAAAAAAAAAAAAAAAAAAAAAAAAAAAAAAAAAAAAAAAAAAAAAAAAAAAAAAAAAAAAAAAAAAAAAAAAAAAAAAAAAAAAAAAAAAAAAAAAAAAAAAAAAAAAAAAAAAAAAAAAAAAAAAAAAAAAAAAAAAAAAAAAAAAAAAAAAAAAAAAAAAAAAAAAAAAAAAAAAAAAAAAAAAAAAAAAAAAAAAAAAAAAAAAAAAAAAAAAAAAAAAAAAAAAAAAAAAAAAAAAAAAAAAAAAAAAAAAAAAAAAAAAAAAAAAAAAAAAAAAAAAAAAAAAAAAAAAAAAAAAAAAAAAAAAAAAAAAAAAAAAAAAAAAAAAAAAAAAAAAAAAAAAAAAAAAAAAAAAAAAAAAAAAAAAAAAAAAAAAAAAAAAAAAAAAAAAAAAAAAAAAAAAAAAAAAAAAAAAAAAAAAAAAAAAAAAAAAAAAAAAAAAAAAAAAAAAAAAAAAAAAAAAAAAAAAAAAAAAAAAAAAAAAAAAAAAAAAAAAAAAAAAAAAAAAAAAAAAAAAAAAAAAAAAAAAAAAAAAAAAAAAAAAAAAAAAAAAAAAAAAAAAAAAAAAAAAAAAAAAAAAAAAAAAAAAAAAAAAAAAAAAAAAAAAAAAAAAAAAAAAAAAAAAAAAAAAAAAAAAAAAAAAAAAAAAAAAAAAAAAAAAAAAAAAAAAAAAAAAAAAAAAAAAAAAAAAAAAAAAAAAAAAAAAAAAAAAAAAAAAAAAAAAAAAAAAAAAAAAAAAAAAAAAAAAAAAAAAAAAAAAAAAAAAAAAAAAAAAAAAAAAAAAAAAAAAAAAAAAAAAAAAAAAAAAAAAAAAAAAAAAAAAAAAAAAAAAAAAAAAAAAAAAAAAAAAAAAAAAAAAAAAAAAAAAAAAAAAAAAAAAAAAAAAAAAAAAAAAAAAAAAAAAAAAAAAAAAAAAAAAAAAAAAAAAAAAAAAAAAAAAAAAAAAAAAAAAAAAAAAAAAAAAAAAAAAAAAAAAAAAAAAAAAAAAAAAAAAAAAAAAAAAAAAAAAAAAAAAAAAAAAAAAAAAAAAAAAAAAAAAAAAAAAAAAAAAAAAAAAAAAAAAAAAAAAAAAAAAAAAAAAAAAAAAAAAAAAAAAAAAAAAAAAAATGATTATAAAAAAATTAAATTAAATTAAATAAAAAAAAAAAAAAAAAAAAAAAAAAAACACTATAGCCTGCGAACAAGCTCTCCTATTTAGGCGAGCGAGGGGCTGAGGAAGCTCCTTTCCTCTGCCCCTAGCGGCTTCGCCGCTCCCTCGCGCGTTCTCGCGAGACTCGCTTCGCTCGCCCTAATAGGAGAGCTTGCTGGCAGGCTAGCAACACTAAGAAACACTTGACAATTCTTTCCACTTCATTAGCCAATATAAAAACAGAAGGATAGGTTTTAAAAAGTGTGTTGAGATTAATGAGTGAGCTCAATTACTGGCCTCTATTCCGCAAATGCAACCTCGCTTCTTTTCTGAAAATGGGGGAAATGAGGGGCAATGACATTTTCGAATTCCATGGCGTTTTGCTGATTAAGCTATATCTTTTGGAATGATTTTGTAGTGTTGCCCTCGAAAAATAGCTTTCTTGGCTTAAGTATACTTAGCGGTTGTTAGTTTTTTCCTTTTGTTAGCGTTTGGTTTTCAGTCTTAATCAAAAGGAAAAGTGTTTTTCGCAGTGTGTTTCCACAACTGTCTTTGAGCCGTTTCCTGGGGTGGCCCACTTCTGAAATGCCGTCTGAATCAGTTGCTGGGCCTTTCAGTATTTCTTTACACCATGTAACTGAAAATTAGATTGAGATTTGCAGTGCTTAATTTGTACCCACTGTTTTGGTTGAAACTCACATCAGAGTTACGTCGATTTTGTTTATTATAATTTGCTTTTCTGAGAGTGCTCGTTGTAAGCGCCCGTATCGTCTAGTTAATTAAGTTTCAGTTTGATTAGTCAGCGTTTTTAGAGTGTTGTGTTGTTTTCAAGACTCTTGCCATGTTTGCAAAATGGAAGTTGAATTAAAATTAATCTTCTGAGTGCCTATTTGTTTCTGACTTATTTTGAATGAAGGTTCATTATTATAACGCAGAACACAGAGTGGGCCGAAACCCGAGATTCCCTCACCTACATTGTAGCCTGGGAGAGGGGATTTACCAAAGGGAACAATCTATCCAGTCCAAGGGGGCTGTGGGGAAGTATCCTCTTTTAATCTGACCCATACCCATGACTTTACTGCACCTGGTCTGGCAAAATTTTACTGTTAGCTATAAACTGAGTTCGCTTATTCAACCCACTTCTTGTTAAGAGATGAAACACTACAACCAGTGTTTGATAAATTGAATCAAGTCATGAATATTATGCTAGACAATCCAAAGTAACCGTTTACCAAATTTTATGGTCTGAGGAAACTGCCAGAAAACTTTCACTCGCACAGCATTTTTATTTTCGTTGAAAGAGTGCTTCACGTTATGCTTCATTTTCAATAGAGGTAATCTCGGTATTATCACCTTGCGTATTATCACTTCAATCTTCGATGGGACAGTAAATAAGGGTGGAGTGTTATTTCTATCATATTTTCTGTGAAAAGTGAGACTAAAACAGAAAATTACAAATTTCGAAAATAAGCTGGTTTATTCATCAGGAGACTACCTTGGGGAAACAGAAGCTTGCGGGAGCTAAGGACCAACCCAAGCAAGAAATTCAGATGGAGAGGGGTGGGAAGAGACGACCTGCGGCAGCGACTGTCAGTAAAAGAACCGGGGGGGGGAGCTTGCTCGCAAGGCCGCTGTTTACCCAACAGATTTCCATCATAAGCTGCGCTTCGAACCAATCAACATTTGAGTTTAAAAATATCTGTTTTCTATTCTCCATATAAAGATATTTATGTCTCCTGATTTGTCCTAAGAGGCATTAAACCGTGTAAGAATTTTAGTTTTAAGTGTCAGCCTGCACGCAAACATCTCCTAGTTCCGAGTATATCGCCCGGCCCCTACTAACTTTATGCTGCGTAGCAGGCGCTTGGAAGTAATAAGCGAGAAAAAAGGGGCCGCGACAAAGACACACGAAAAGAGTGTCTCCGTCGCGCGCCTCGTTCTTTCTTGCGCCTTTCCAAGCGCCTGCAACGTAGAATATACTAAAAGTGTCAGTCGTGTTCGGCGTCAGGCGCACTGCATGCTTTCCACGAGAACAGCATTTGTAGTGACAGCAGGCCATAACTAGGGACTTTCACCTGCCATTTATTCGAATCAAGACTCTTTACTGATGAGAATGTGTTCGACGCGAGTTTAGAGTACCACAGGATTACCAAAAATAAGGTCGCAAACATTGGACTTTTAGTGGTTTTGGATGACCTGTGGAATTGTTTGTTTTTGTTTTAGTTTTGTTGCTGTTATTTTTTCTTTCACGTTTTCTTATGTCATACAACAGAGGCGCAACTGACATACAGAGCAGAGTTTCTTATTTCTACGGGGAAAGTAATCGAAGATGTCCAAAAACTGATAGGCTTAAGAATAAGCCGTGAGAGTTCTTGTGGACCCCTAGCAATGGCTTTAATTTCCCAACTTTCTTATTCCGTGTGAAGGAATAGGAGGTGTCGGCATTGTAGGTAAAATGCGCTCTGGGGCAAAAAAAAAAACAAACTTTCACCAAGCAGCCTAAGCACAAAGAACGGTTACTAAGGAGGCTAAGTTTGATTCAGAATTTCCTTTGTTTCTTAGCCCTAGTTATTCACAGAAGATAAATGAAATCCTGGATTAACCTGAGAACGAATTTTAACCACAAAATCTTCACCCAGGCCGCCAAACATTGTTCTTCCTCCTTCCTTCCTCCCAGAACCCTATCTTGTTTAAATTCTCAACGCTAGCTTGCTTTCTTTTCCTCGTCTGGTTGCCAGTTTGGATTGAAGTGTTTCTCTAACGGCTCCCATACTTTGTAGTAATCATGATCCACTTTCTGACATGTCTCATTTCCCCATTTTGTGATGGCCATACTGAGACTGCCTTTCAAACATGAATGCCTACAACGAGAAAAAAAAATGAATAGAGAAATTCTAAAACCAGCTAAGGCTATGTTCGCAATATACGAGATAGCTTTTGCGCCGGCGCGAAAACCATACCAGATAGGGCTTCTGTTCACACATAAGGAACGGTGATTTCGGCGCGATTTCTGTAACGGAGCGAAGCTGCGCCGCGCCGATCTCTAAGGGAGAGAGTCACATAATTTTCTTTTTACCGAATAGGTGTTCATACTATACCCAATAGCTTTGTCACATAAAGCTTTGCAGTATAGTCTGAACATAGCTTAAGAAATGATGATAGATGTGGAAAAGATCAAGGTAAGCTACGGAGTTCCACATAACCAGATCTCATCCTACGAGCCTAAGCTGAAGTAACCATTTGACTAGAGTAAGGCCAATATGCGAGTTCTATTGGTTCCGACAAACCTGAAAATCACGCCAAAGCAGAAAATGGAAAGGAAAAGGAGAGAACGAAGAAAAATCAAAGGGTACACTTTTGGTTTTTATTACGGTTACTACGGAGATAAATATTTTTTTAATAATAAAGATTGAACACGGGCTGAATAGTGGTCTTGATTTTTAAGCTAAGGTCTGTGAGACGTTTTTTCACTATATTAGCAGAGACCTGATCTTTAAATGGTATGACAACTCGGATGGGGGCTGGAGTTGGGTCGGTTGATGGACTTTGCTGCTGGTCTACTACCTTGGAATCTACGAATTGTTTGACAGCCAGATTGATAGGTGACTCGGGTACTTAAGCTTTAGGAATACAGTCTCAAGCCGATCGCATTCTTGTGAGAAGTACGACCAGTCGGAAGATATGCGGTAAGCTCGATCTAACATGATGGTAATTAGACTGCGCTTGTACTGATTATCCACGTGGCTCCGGTAGTGGAGTAAAAGGCCCGTATTAGTTGGTTTTACGTAGACCTTGGTCTTGATTCTGGGAGCTAAGTTTAACAGTTCAACACCGATGAAAGGAAGCGAGGCATTCCGTTCAACCTCCATAGTAAACTTTGCTGATGGGTGGCAGTGGTTTAGGGTATCAAGAAAAATTTTGGCTGATGCTATATCAGGGATGATGGTAAATGTGTCATCCACATATCGTCGATAATAGGAGGGCAATTTGCCATCTTGATCGAGTTTATCTTCAATGGAGCACATAAAGACATTGCGACGCCATTTGTTTCCTCACAGAGATTTCCATTAAACTGAAAAAGTTGGTTCTTAGTGGCTGCGTGGAGTAGTTCAATTAGCTGGTCCCTGGATAGGTTCACATCATGGGTCTTGTTAAACCAGTCATCAGTGAAAGCTTAGTCAGCTAAAATCTGGATAGTTTCATTAAGTGGTACATTGGTAAATAAAGAGGTGACATCATAGGATACTAGAATATCGCCTCTGTTAATCTCTAGGTTTTGTACTTCGTTGACAAACTCAAAGGTGTCTGTTACCGTGTACTGATTGCATGAGAGTGGTTTCAGTTTTTCATTTAGCCACTTAGCCAACGCATAGTTATAAGTATGCGTAGCGGAGGGAATTGGACACATAGCAAGTTGTTCCTTATGCGCCTTCGGTAGGCCACATAGGTGTGCAAGTCTACAGCCTTTAAGAAGGATGGAGTCAGCAATGGGCTTGGGTAGTACTTTGGATATGACAGCACTAATTTGCTTTTCCCGTTGTAAAAGCGGATGATAATATTTCGCTGGCCTTCCTCTTGTTTTAGGTCTCAATATCTAGCTATTTCACCACGTTATTACCCATCAGGCGGCTGTCTTTCCCCTCGCATATGCAAGTTCCATTGTTTTGGATAACAGTTTTTGTAAACATTCTGCAATTATCTTTCAGTATATATTTTTTTGTAATCTGAACATGGTTATTCGATCGTCAAACTCTTGTTTCTGTTTATATACAGAGGAACCCTGCCTTGCAACCACCCCTTTTATAAGACCTCCTCTTGCCTCAGGTCACCTCCAATAGTCTTTCCACCCAGACGTGAAAATCTCCGAGTCATTTTATTATTTTGAAGACCTCTTTAATGCGACTACCTCCCTATTACGCATCAACGGGGTTCCACTGTATTTTTTAATTTCAGTTTTCCACATTGTAGAACAAAAAACAAAAAAAAATGAGCGTCAGCTGGACTATGGAAATTAATGTAAAGAACTAAAATTTAGGCCCCGCTTATATGAAGAAAATTTTTCTCGAGCAGAAGGGTCACCCGCATACCCGAGCTTTCCTGGAAGAGGCAACGTTTCACGCATTTCTTTACAAAACATGGCGAACCGTTGGGCCAAAGTCTCTCCGTAGGCACTTTACGCGCTTTCCATTCAACAAAAATTCCTGTTTGAAATTTCGCGAGTTTGGTTATCGTGCTTGTAGGCAGGATACAGATCAGTGGTCCTAGGAAAAATAATTTTGTAAAATGGAAGAGGACATTTCGGTCTGACCGGCAAATCCGATCTGTATCGGTAAAGGGCTCGCATATATATAGCCAAGGCGCGGACAATTACAGCATGCGCGAAGGCCGGTTGGGGTCAATGTTTTTTTTTTCTCTTGGCTGGGAGAGTGACTCTCCTACACGAGACAGGTTTTCTCCACATAAAAGAAAATTAAAATTTTCGGATACGAAATTGTAATAGAGAAGGAATCAGAAAAAAATTCAAAATTCTCGAAAAAAATAGTATTGAAGCCCTCGTAATTTCGATCGAAAAGACCACTCAAGTTGCCCTGTGGATGACCGAACAGATGTTATAATTATATGGCACTGCAAAGAACTTAGTAATTGAGATAACCTAAAAGGGTTTTCAATGTATTTCAACTATCGCCTAACGCTTCTACTACTTTCTTTACCCACATAGTTTTTTTTTCAGTTTTACTCTTGGTCATTTTGCCATTTTCTGAGTGTGCGCTTTGGTACCGGCCTTGAGACTGAGACTTGGTGGCTCGTCAGAATTTCATGGTCAGAACTTTTGAAAACAAAGTCTCCGACCATACTTTTCTCTGGCAGTCATCAATGAAGCGGATATTTAGGCTGCATCCGCTTCTGGGCCCGTTCAAGTCTCGAAAGTCCCGATAACTAACGGGCCCCTAAAGCTGTTGTTGTTCACATGCAAGATAGAAATTTCAATAGTTTTGCATCTAACATGATAAAACTATCCGTTAATGAAAAAAATGAGGTATTTTGCTGGCCAGAACCCGCGCTTCTCTTAATTCTTTTATTCGATTTGAATATTTGATTTTGGGCCCGAAAAGTTATAGGGACTTTGGACAAACGCGCCCTTGGTCCGTTGTCTAAGGACGCAAGACGGAATTTACTGGAAAAATGAACTTAATGCTTTTGCCTAAACAGTGTCCTTTTAACGTGAATTTGAAGACGCCAGGGCCTAACCCACTGGTAAACACCGGTTTGATTCCAGCTTTCTAACTTGCTGTATCTGCGGTATATCATCTTAGTGTCAGATTTTAAAGCTTGTTTGAGTAGCGGAGCATGCTGTAAGGAGGAAATTGTCTGATATACTTTGACGTATCCTTTGGTAAAGGAATGAGAGAGGAACAGGTCAGCGTTCTAGACCCCAGGTTTCCTTCTATGTATATATTCGACACTAAAAACTGAAACTCATGCCTTAAGTCTTCTCACTCAAGGAGAGGTTTGTAGACTTGAAAATAGCGCTACGTCATCTGCCACTCCAAAAGGCCGCCCTGCCTGGATAGCATTTCCCCAATTACTTTATGATGCGATATTTCTTAGTTGCGTGTGCTAATGTAAGTTTTTTAATGCTGCTTAGCCTGTGTAAGCATTTGAAAAGGGGGAGACAGGGTTTAGAGCGAATTGCGTACATAGCATCCTCGACCAAGAGTTACAACCCTTTCGACGGATTCTTCTATCCCCTCAACGACCTTTCCATTGGAGTCTTACTAGGTAGTACCCAAGTAAGATTCAGAGCCACCCTTCCCCAAAATATGCATATGAAATAACATGATTTTTTTTTCATTGTGATTCCTCACTCAAAACAAAAAACGCTTCCGAGATCATTTATCGAGGTTGTCCAAAGTTTAAAACCTACTCAGTGTTCGTGTTAACTTGCAGGGTGTATGATTTTGATGTTTTCCAAATTCCGTAATAGTTAATGCTTTTATCACACGCGCAGGTGTCCGAAAAACTGACCACCACTTTACACTTTTAAATCAAGTATTGGTGGCAGCCAGACTATGCAGCCTTTCAGGTGTTGTATAATTGAACAAATAACTTTGAAGAGATCAAAGAAATGTACAAACAATTGTGTTTTAGACTGCTCATTCATTAAGTTCGAAGGATGGTGTTCGTGGTCACGCAACACCACTCCTTGTCTTC
>BOPM01000318.1:197542-200042 GCA_022179025.1 Porites australiensis | reverse complement strand
AGCATCCACAGTCAGGAAGAAAATCAAAAAATCAAACAGATGGTCGGATCAGCATCAATGGCCTGGATTGGCTTGAAGAGGACAACCGTGCAAACCAGACCGTTGATCTGGACTGATGGCACTGAGCTAGACTTCGGGGAGTGGAAGCCAGACGTTACTGACGATGAAAATTTTGTTTCCATTAGTGGAGACGATGGCTCATGGGAGGCAAAGACTAAAGATCCTAAGCTTCCTTTCGTATGCAAAGTGATTAACTCTTGTCCAGATGAGAATGAGTGAGTTTGAAGGCCGGAATACCCGCTTTTCAGCAAATGTAATAAAACTTGAAAAGAAGAGGCAGAACCTGAAGTTATTGATGTGTTACATAACTGAATATCGCATCAACTTACGAGAATTAAGTCTGAGTTGGGGCTGATAGACCCTTGAGAGGACAGTGAGTAGGTGGGCAAAACATCTTGTATGTTCAGCCCTGTAGGGTGAAATTGGTCAAATCAAGTTTCTGAGTATGGGGACGCCATATTTTTTACCTTCCAAACGATACTTACTACTTACTCACTGACTTACTGATTTACTTTATGATACTTACTCACTTACTTACTTACTTGCTTGCTTACTTAATCACTTACTTAATACGAAGGAGATGTTGAATGCCATGCCCTCCCTGTGTCTTCATAAGCTGACACTAGAGACTGTCTAGAGCTGTAAGCTTGGTCGGCCTGCTGGTTGGAGATCTTTTTGTCAGATGCCTGAACCCGACTTTATCCTGGTCTATCCATTGTTGGATTCATTGTTCTTACAGTTTCCATCTCTGGTTTTCTCATTTCTGATAATGTCTAGCCCGGTTTTGTTGGCAACAGGCCCTATGCAGGCATCGTATTTTCGCGACCCTAGTCTTTTGGAATGTCCGTGTTTGAGGAACAAATATGATGGCAGTCGACAGAAATATAAATCTCTGGTGTTTATAAGTTTCGCCAAGAATGTGACTATAATTAAGTTATCCACTGCGCAAAAGAGCAAATTCTCCCAAAACACATTTTCTCATACCTCGAATGTGCAGAGGGCAAATGTCATACAATAAAATAGCTTTTTCTATCCCAAGCTTTTTCGGCCGCCATTTTTAAATTGCACGGCCTTAACTTGTGCGTGTTTATAGCAAGGACTCATGACAACGGAGGACTCCAGTAGGCTGAAAATTTTGCAGAAGGATTGATTTTTACAGGGTATATTGCCGAAGGGTATAAAGTCTTAAAAGTTCTTTGGGATTATGGATTTTATAATTTTTATAAGGTCACCTGAAAATCAAGAATACAATGTAATGAAATACTGTTGTCGCGACCCTATTATGGTCAATCCAGTCGTGAAAATGCGACCCCATCCAGCGGCACATCCCCTTTAGCCTCTCATAAGGAAGTATTCCCACGGTTATAATCAAGACCTTCCATCAGGTAAGAAGTGTGGATAGTTTTGTGGAATAATCTAAGTAATAATCATACAATCAGTTGGATGTTTTCAAGGCTGACATAGGATTTTTCTTGAATTGGTTTTAGTATTTCTGATTGAGCTATCATCAACAGGCCATTTTGTGCTGGTCCACACAGTCGCCACATTCTGTCTGTGAAGAATCAATGTGCCGGGTTGACTTGTTTGAATCCTTTCTCCAGTAGCAGTGAAGCCAGGGTGCCTGCACGAACTAATAACAGACTGTAATTCCTGTGTTTGAAATTGTCTTATTCGAGGTTAAAAAGTCCGGTTCGGGGGCTATTGTCGGGCATTCTACGACATTAGTTCCCTAGGAGCTCTATGGTCCTCCCTGTTTGTCCTCCCCTGAAACTTTATTAGCTTAAGCAATGACGATTTTCAGCGACGCACATCAACCGGAAGTAGACGTTTTGCATTCTTGAGCTGCGGTTTGCCCAAATTTTAGGACAGATCGTCTCTATAAGAGTAAAGACACTTTAAAATACATTTTTGGTAGCGTCAAAGTATAATAAAAGAGAAAGAAATCTCACTTCCGGTTGGTGTGCGTTGCTCATTCACGTCTTTGCTTGTTCTGTTCCCTAATAACTTATCATATACTTCTAAATAACGATCTCTTAAAACCGTGAAGGCTTAGTGCATATGGTTCGGTGGAACTTATCCTCGTTTGGAAGAAAAACATTCGTTTTAGCAATGTTGGTAAACGTTTTTGATCCTGTCGTCTATGTTCGCTGATTGGACTGACAGTATAGGCAGTTACCAGGAACCGTACGTTCGACACCGAATCTAAATTTACATCAGTTTAAGGTGATTTGAAGCTCAAAGGTAGTGAGATATACAATAGAACTCTTTGACCCTGAGGTCCACATCTTAGTCCTTTTACTGCACATTTGGTTTTAGCCTTCAGTTTACAAAGTCATGTTTACAAACATCTTAGGGACTGTGCAATAATTATCGGGGGGGGGGGGGGGGGGGAAAAACTAGGGGGGGGGCCAAGGAAAAAGCCCCTATTAGAGGGAGGGGG
>BOPM01000318.1:185908-196242 GCA_022179025.1 Porites australiensis | reverse complement strand
TAATGCAAGCTCTTTTTCGTCTGTTATTTGAAGCGTTCAATCTCCTGTTCTTTGATTTTTTTCTCTGCTCCTTTCTCTTTCTGGCTTCAGAAGTTTTAGATTTTGAGCCAATGTGGTAAGCACCCTGGTACTTAGCAAATGCTTTGTCTAAATCTTCAATCAAGCGATCAACATCCTTCTCGATACTAGATGTTACATAATAACGTTTGTCATTATTGAAGCTGTGATGGCAGCTCAGTCCAGTTTTGAGTTTACCAGTGTTTTCAGAGAAGAGGTTGTCGTCGTGTTTTGATCTTATCTTTGATGGCTTGAAGCTTAAGCTTGATTTAATTTGCCTCATTTTTACCTCTAGTGATATTACTGTCATCATGTGGGTTTGGCTTGTAGTCATCACCGTGAGGGGTGGGTGTGTGTGTGTGGGTGGGTGGGTGGTGGGAGGGGGGGTGCGACGTTATTTTCAACATAACAGAGGGGGGTTAGAACTAATTTTTTTTGTTTTGGAGGGGGGTACTGTGTAAGTTTTTGCTAGATAACTCTAGTTTTTCAGCCCCCCCTCCAGATAATTATTGCACAGTCCCTTAGCGCAGTTACTTGAAAAAACTTGAACACTCTTTGGCATCTGTTGGTTCAGCTGCCTAAACGCGAATAAAACTAACACCTTCAGGTCAGTTTTTCTGAGTAACCTCGGCTTCAACTCGGGAGTGTTTTTATCCACTGGATATCGCAGGAGCGGATCCAGGTGGGTGGGGGGAGGGGGGTTGATTGGGTGGCTACTCAACCCCCTTTAGAACAGCCACTAAAAAATATAATGCGTGGGAAAAAAAACGGAAATACATGGGTCACAAAAACCTTGTGAAGCCAACCAGCCTCACAAATGCAGCTGCCATCGATCGAAGTGTGGTTTGTCAGAAATTTGTGGCGCTGCACCCTTGACGAATGACGGCGTTTTCACTTTTGGCCGACTAGGGTTAGTAAGATATTTCTATTTCCTCCTATTTCTTCTATTTGTGGCGTTTCAAGAGTTTGCAGTAGTGTTACTGTTCCTTAATCGCCATGTTCTGGGACAAACCTAAGACAACTTAAAATAAATTAAAGTATATTTTGGTGGCCTATTGGCATCAGCCACCCTCCATTAAAAAAATTCTTGATCCGCCCCTGTATATCGCCCCTCACTTCAGTGAAAGTGCAGGTTCTCCAGTTCGAATTCGCCATTGTCTTAGAAGACAACTGGCTAGTCATTCTAGCTTTCAGTATAGCGTAAACTGCCCCAGCTCCCCCAGTTATTGGCCGGCCCATCTACCTGTAAAGCAGAAATACTTCTGACCGTACTATGGTGGTCCACAACTGTCACGGCAAAACCAAAAACCTCACGGCAAAAACAAAAACATCACGGCAAAACCGAAAACCTCACGGCAAAAACAAAATACCTCACGGCAAAACCAAAAACCTCACGGCAAAACCGAAAACCTCCTGGCAAAACCAATACTTCACAGCAAAAACAAAATAGCTTTGGTTTTGCCGTGGGTATTTGCTTTTGCCGTGAGGTATTTGGCTTTTCCTGTGAAGTATTTGGTTTTGCCGTGAGGTCTTTGGTTTTGCCGTAAGGTTTTTGGTTTTGTCGTGAGGTATTTTGTTCTTGACGTGAGGTTTTTGGTTTTGCCGTGAGGTTTTTCTGAGTTTCGGGTCTATAAATAATAACTGCGCGGAGTTACTTCCTTGATTCCAATAAACTTTTCCGCGTTCGTACACGAGAGGCCAACTTATAAAACCCATCAGCAACCTTCTATCACTCCAGTTACCGTCAGTCTCTAAGAGGAAGAAACGCTTTCTAGGACCTCTACAATTTCCAAACCGACGTTTAAATGTGCTTTGAGCGACACAAAAGTTTGACTTGTCCAATTTAAATAGTGACATCCAGCCATGGCGAAACAATCGGGACACGCCAAGGAGTACACCCGAGGTTCACGTTCTAGGCAGAATGTAATTGAGGTAAAACAAAAATCCTTGGTTTTTTTACTGTCAAACGTGACTACAATGATTTTTGTATGAAGTTGTTGCACTGAATGTCTATATCCTTGCGGTATTAATCAGTATAAAACATTTTCAGTGTTTAGCTCTTAATTATTTTTAATTTTAACATTAACAAAAACATTTTTTCATCGAACTGCTACTTTGTATTTTAAATGGAGTCTATTGATGAAACTACTTTTAAGGTGGCTCCGTACAGTTTTTAAGGGCCAATATCTCCCAAGTTTTAGCACAAACTACGTCGCCATAAACAAAGTTTTGGAAAAATTGCCAGCACAGTTGTATTAGATAAAGACGAAAATGTGTTATGATCAGGGTCGCAACGGCATCGGAGTTGTCATAGCAACGAAATGACGCTATTACCTATTTTACTTGCAGCAGTATATCTCGGCACTGAGAACTGTTCTTCCAAAATCTTTCACGGGAGCTTTTTCCTCCAATGGCGGCCTCGATGTTCGTGAAGTTTAAGCGAAATCTGTAAGTGCGTTATCGAGACATTTGGGATGAAGTTTTATGGTTAGAAACAGTAAAAAAATGGACAATATTGTTGTTTGGCTGTTATCTGTAGAAAATGAAGCGTTTTTTACAAGCAATTTCACCTCATAGTTGTTTTAATCTTTTAAAAACGTGTGTGAAAGATCATGGAGATAGCTTCAGCCGATTGCTAGAAAGAAGAGTTTTATTAGTATGTATCGAAGCGCTCTTGTTAGCGCTTTTGTAAACATTTTGGTCTTTTTTAACAAATTAGCGAACAATTTTTAAACCGCTCAATAGATTTTTTTCAAATTATAAGATTCTTGAGATTAACCTTTCTTTTATATGACCTTTTAGTTTCAAGATTATTGATGCATTGTAAGGCAGTAAAATAAGGGCTACAATTCGTTGCTTTTTTATCGGAAGTTTCGTTATTACAAGTGAAAACCTCTCATTATTCAAGGCATTGTCTCCAAGTTTCATTTTCACGTGAACAACAGTAACTAACAATGCATTTGACATATGCAAAAATGCTAGCTATTGTTATGCGCGAAAATATGAAACTTGGAGACAATACCTTGAATAATGAGAGGCTCACATATGTAAACAGAAAATTTCTGCCAAAATATTGGCGAATTGTAGCCCTTATTTATTAAAGTACATTTGTTAAAGTAGACCAAAATGTTCAACAACCGCTAACAAAAGCGCCTCGATACATACTAATCAAATCCTTCTTTCTAGCAATCGGCTGGAGCTATCTCCACGGTCTTTCACACACGTTTTTAAAAAGATTGAAACTACTATGAGGAGAAATTGCATGTCAAAAACGCTTCATTTTCTACAGATAAGAGCCGAACATCAAGATTATCCATTTTTTACCGTATTTCTAACCACAAAATCTTTATCCCAAAATATCTCGATAACGCTCTTACAGATTTCGCTTAAACTTCACGCACATCGAGGCGGCTATTGGAGGAAAAAGCTCCTGTGAATGATTTTGGAAGAGCAGTTCCCAGTGCTGAGAAATACTTAAAATAGGTAATAGCGTCATTTCGTTGCTATGGCAACTGCGATGTCATTCCAACCCTGATCATAAAAAAATTTTCATCTTTATCTAACACAATTGTGGGGCCAATTTTTCCAAAACTTTGTTTATGGCGACGTAGTTTATGCTCAAACTTGGGAGGTATTGGCTTTGAAAAACTGTATCGAGCCACGTTAAAGCGCTGGGTGTATAAATTACCAACTTATTGAGATGTGTATTTCATTTAATATACATTAGCCTGTTTACAGACCCTCTATTTTCTCTTCAAAGTCCGTCGAGCGAGGGTGATAAAATGTAGACCCTAAGGGATTTATTGACCGCCAGCGCAAGGGGGTAGTGGTAGGGGAAGAAGAATCGCGCTCCGTGCTCCTTCTCGAGCCCTCGCTTCGCTCGCGAGCTCGCCGATGTTTTTGAAAAGAACGAAAAGAAAAATAAAACAACTTCTGTTTACAGGTTAAATATACATGAACGTTTTTTCTCTCTTCTCAAGGATGAGCAGCAATTGTCAGTGAATGATATTGAACTTACCAGCTTGGGAAAAGCAAAATCGATTTTACCTCACAAGGTAAAGCCTAAACAAAGAGACGTATATCATAGACGTATATCTGCATGCAACATCTAGCTGTAAAAAAGTATTAATTATGATATTGTGCACTTTGCCAGAAATATATCTATGAACCCAGTCTTCAAGACAGGCGACCTGATTAACTTATACAAATGTTTAAAGAGATAACAGCAAGATTAAAGCACATTTCGTGTTGCTTCTATCATCCAAAGACTTTTGCATTTTGTGGCGTTTGCACATTGTTTGTATTGAGCAAAAGTACATCAGAAGCGCCGAATGATAGTAGGCTTAAACATTCCATTAGAGGTAATGCAGTGTTATCAAAACGATGCATATAGATTAAAAATAGTTCTCCCACTTCATACCTGCTTTTATCGCCAGTTGTTAATGTTTAACTACTGACTAACAGATTCTGAGAGCATCAGTGGAGTGCTAAATTATGGGTGTCCTTATGCTAAGAAAATCAGCTTTTTCTAATGCCTCTCAGTACCAGTTGTACCCTGCCAGCAGAGTCGCTTCGATCGCAGCGACTCTGCTAAGAAGGTATAGCAGTTGCTACTCAAACGAGACATTTTGAAAGGCAGCTTTTAAAGCGAACGGCACCTTTGCTCACTCTCAAACAGTCCGGAAACAATTTTTGTTAACCCCTTCATTTTTCAACGGTTACATTGCCCCAGTTTCGTGATCTAGTCAGGCCTGGGTTTACTTTTTCCCTCGGACTGAACAAGCTTATGCTACGATTCGAATCAAGGGATTTTGTCCTTTATGCTTCCTTTTTTTGTGACTGCTGTTACCATTGCTAAATGGACCATGATTCCTTTTTATTTGTCATTTGTTTCATACATCAAAAGTCGGTTAAAACTTTCGAAGGAGAATTACTTTAGTCGTAGTGAAACTTATTATCGGGAATGAAGCACTGAGGGTCGGTTTTTTGAACGAAATCTCTTTCTTAAAGGGTAATTTTAAGAAAATACTTGCCTTTCTAGTCTACTCCATATGTTTTCATGAAACTGTTCACGATAAATGCGGGAGGTTAGATAAAAGCCCTGGACAAAATGAAAATGTCTTAGAACGCGGTTTTGTTAAACTCTGTTTAAAATCCCTTAAAATTAAATAACCGGAACCTGAAACCGTGTCCTCGAGTGACGGGAACTCAAATAAACCCACAAACAAAAAACTCTCGTAAGGCTTATTTTAAAAACGTTACAGTCAAACCAGGTCAAGCGTTCCCGTCGCTAACAATCTAATGAATTCATTAATGGAAAAATGGTTTCGTTTGTTGATTCAATAATCCATTCATAAAATGAATAATCCAACGGTCAAATTGTACCTAGATTCAATAATCAAATGTTGATTTGGTTTATGAACAAAATCTACCTGTTCTTTATTCTTGTCTGTTGTGTTCAATCGTATTTGCTTCCCTTTTCCTGCCGTTTACGATTGCGTTTTTCATTGCCTTTAATCAAAATAACAGCTAGAATAGACAGACCGCAAACGCAAAGAAACTGAAAAAGGCCGAGGATCGAAATCCACCAATCACCGAAAATACACTGACCTCAGTTTGACCGTCGTGTTTTCTAAGAGGTCAGGCCTAGGTCTGTTGCACTGATTATTGGCAGTTAACTGGCGTGCATGTAACAGTTTGTTTGGGTTTGAACTTCAGAACTCGCCAACACTCGACTCTCAGAAAAAAAAAAGAGGAAGAAACAAAATTCTGAGGTCAACTTGTGGAAAGTGTAATTTTTCAAAAAACAGTAATCGAATCAACATTCGATTATGGAATCGAGGCTAAATATGACTGTTGGATTGTTCATTTTATGAATGGATTATTGAATCAACAAACGAAATCATTTTTCCGTGAATGAATTCATTAGTTCGTTAGCGACGGGAACGCTTGACCTGGTTTGACTGTAAGCAAGTAGCCAAAATACAGGGGTACAGTGGTATATGTGGACAAATATTATGGGTTCTTTTTCTTGTATGAGAGTCTACCATTCAAAAAAGTTTGAAGAGAGTTCCACGGTCCTGAAGAGTTTGGGTAAATTTTAAATCCATCTGTAAATCTTTCTGTCAAATAATAATAATAATAATAATAACGAATATTTATACAGGATAGCCCTTCAGTGCAAGAGCACTGTTATCAAAGGGGTCCTGTCATAATAACATAATATAAGGATAAAAACTAAAATAAGATAAGAATGACTACGCAACTAACTAACTAAACTATACAAAAAATTGATCTAAAGACTCCCTAAATAGTATCCTACAGCTAATTTGCTTGATTTTTAAAGGTAAAGAATTAAAAGCTGAAGCGCCTAAAAAGTAAAAACTTTTCCGAGCAAAGTCAAGTTTCACTTTCGACAAAGCAATGGTGGTCCCGCTGTTCCTCGTATTAAAATCGTGGATTAAAAGATTAAAATAAGAGATTCCAAGTCTTCTTTTTCATCGAAGGAAGTGTTCTGTTAGGAAGAAAGGATTAATTCTGTATGTATATAATTTTTCAAAACTGATTAATTTTTTTTTTAATAAACGTTTAATGTCGAACTTAGGCTACCTGTGTTCATTTTCCTGGAGCATGTATATAGTCAAATACCGAGTTATCATGGAGAAATATTTTTCCAGAATGTATTCAAAATTTATAGTTATGAGACTTTGTTCTCATTTAATTGTAACTCTTATAAAGAAAAAAAAAGCAACGTGCATGGTTTGGGAAGGCATATTTTGAGAAATACTTATCAACACCTCCTGTCATGACATGGGTTTCTAGGAAAATGTTCAATAACTCTGAATAACTCCTAGTACATTAAGACAAAAGAACTTTCCTTTATGATTAGCCAAACGGAAGTCTAACGAACCATAATTCTTACACGTAATGATTACTTATAATATAAGACGGGTACTTCATTCAAAACCTCCTTCTCTGATCCTTCGGACGTTAAATTTCACCGTTTGAGTGGGGAAAACAATTTTTAATACTTCAAGTGAATCATCCACCTGATAGTACATGATAGTACTGAGGGCCTGTAACGATTAAAGGAACCCTTTTTTGGCTACTGCTTCTCTTAATAATTCTTTCTTTTGTTGAATTATCGTAGTTTCAGTGGCACAAAAGTTTGACTTGCCAAGTCAGTAAATGTTGTCATTTAGCCATGCATCACAGAATCACAGCGCTTTAAGCAGCTTGCTTCGCAAGTTTTACGAAGTAATCCCATCTACACAGGGTGAAGCTCAAATAAAAGGAAACCTTTGACTCACCTCACTGTCAATTAACTGTTTTATACACGAAAACAGGACTACAATGATTTTCTTAGTTTAGTTCAGTATTACCCTTATTTATATGAAGAGACTAACAATAGAGCTGTATCGATATCCAAAAGTCAGTTCTGCTAACACAATGGACACTTATTCCTAAAACAGGTCGAATCTTCATGGGTATACCAAACCTTTAAGAAGAAAAGGTGTAGTCATTATATTCCTTGTAAAGAGGAACCAAACCGGTGGGTAATTAATGATAAAAAAAAAACTATACTTTGTAGATTCTATTGTCGTTTACAAGGATTACACATCAGTCAGTTCGCTGCGGCAGAAAAAAAAATGGACCAAGAAAACAGACTTTCATGGGCTGCCTCATTTATGTAACACTGCATTATTCTGAATTAGGAATAACTCTTAGGAATAGCCAAATTCAGAAAAACAACTGACATGATGCAATGATTGATATAAATGGTCCGCATGCTATGGTATCTTTCCCACCGATTAAAAAGCCACCTACCAAATAAAAAGAACTATTAATTATACACGGTACGATGTGAAAGTACCGCTGAAAAGGTCTGGTTTGAATAACTGAGACTAAAAATTTAGAACCGTGTGTGATAAATAAATAGTACATTCTGGAATTGCTTGTCCAAAGATTTCATTTCAGTGTTACCATAGGATTATGACCAATATTCATGTCCGTAAATATACTGAAAGAGAATAGGTGAAACATTTGACTTCTAAATGTTAAAAGCAAGTTAAGCAGGCTAGAAGAAGCTGAAACATAATCAGCAAAAATTTGCATTTCTAATGATATCATGATTTAACGATGATCATTTTTTTATATTTTTAGTTGCGGTTGTGGTCGTTCAAAGGACTTCCATGGTAAAGAAACAACAGATGGACAAACGAATAGAGAACATGGATTAACAGAACCTGGACAGGCAAGTAGAACTGAGTTAAATGTCACTTATACGAGGCTACCAGTCTCTCTACTCCGCAGAGGTTTCCCAAGTAAAAATATAAACGCGCCGGGGACAATCTCTCTTTCCTCTTCCCATCGTCCCTTACGCGCTTTCTTTTTCCCTCTGCCCAGCCTCACCGCGACACAAAGAGGACTATGCTGAGAAGGGAGGGCCACGAGTTCAATTTTAGCAATGTTTTGGGTTTACAGTATTAGTTATGATGTGTTTCATGGGTTGTTCTAACAATCAATCAGGAAACTATCGCCGTCGAATGGAAAGTATCAGAACACACAGAAACAGATGGACCGACGGATGCTTTCGGCGAACTTGAATTTACAGGGGCTGGACAAGCAAGTAGAGCTAAGGTAAGCTTAGACTTAATTCCATGTCTATCACGCTAACACAATGCAAATATAATTATGAAGGCTGCTTTTATTTCTAGACTGATCATTGACTGATTCTGGACTTAAATTTATACCCCACCGTAGAAAAATGGAGGATAAGTTGTACACTTTAAGGTTTGGGCTCGACAGAGATTAGGGAGCTTAAGCAACAACGTTTCTTAGCAACGGACGTCAACCAGAGTGGACTTTTTGCATCATTGGGGAGTGGTTTGGTTGAAACTCTCGGGTAAATCGTCTTTATAAGAGAAAAGAAACTTGGCAATACAAATTTGTTAGCGCCAAGGCATATAAAATGAGAGAAGGCCTCACTTCCGGTTGACGTGTGTCGCTCAAAGACAGCTTTATGCACTGAGACAACTCAAGAAGTGCAAAGTTCCGTCGGCTGATATTGTTCATATCTACTGCGCTCTAATTCGCTCTATACTAGAGTACGCCTCCGCTGTCTTTGCTGACTTGCCTAAGTATCTTGCTTGCTATCTTGTTGACCTGGTATTTCGTATGAAACAGCACTTGACAAAGCTGCATTATCCACTCTTTCTGACCGTCGGGCAGTCTCATGTATTAAATTCATAGGTAAGGTTCGGCCAGGTAACCCGTTATACCCACAACTACACCGCAGAGTGGTACCTATATCTACCAGTGTGTGTCTAAGATCAGGGAGTTCTAGCAGGCCCATGGCCACAAGGACTGAACGTTTCTCAAATTTTGTTGGTGTTAAATATCAATCTTATCAATAAAAGCGTATTAGTACATATATCACAGATTGTAAGGTAT
Organism: Porites australiensis; assembly: GCA_022179025.1. NCBI lineage: Eukaryota > Metazoa > Cnidaria > Anthozoa > Scleractinia > Poritidae > Porites > Porites australiensis. Next base: position 186,732 of record BOPM01000318.1, on the reverse strand, counting down.
CCTACAATTTAATATACCGACTGCAAAATGGACAAAAGAGCAGTGATTTGTGATTTGACTCATTTGAGTTGATTTCAAAAATGTCTTTGCTGAAGCTCCCTAATATATAGATTTAGCCAGGGCTAAAAGCGAGGCTCCTATTAATAAATTTATAATTTAAATCAAACAATAAACTTGTAATCCACAAATAAGTTAACTTAAGGGCACATTCATGTGAATTTTGAGGGAAAGGCTAACAGATTTTAAAGTGAAACATCTTACATCGAGTTGATAGCCTTATATGTACACCAAAAAAATAGCAAACATCTTCCATCACATTCAACAGCCATAATGGCACTTGATCACAGTAGATTAGGCTTCGAAAACAAATTCTAGGAAAACAAATCAGGCCGAATTTTTTTGCGTTCGACAGGTTTACTTTACAAATTCTTGCCAACAAATCTGGGGGTGTGTAAACCAACCTTTAATACTTTTTATACATCACATCTGAGGTGAAACAGTACTATTTATCATACAGACATCGGACAGAATGTAGTATTTCACAATTTTTTCAAGACTAATTGCACTCAGTCAATATTCAGGACGATCAATCTCAGGGGCGGATCCAGGATTTATTTTAGGAGGGGTGCACTCTTCTCTTGCTCTACTTCAACACCAATAAACCAAATAGTTTGGCAGAATACCAGTTATATTAGAAAACCGCAGGTCATCTCAGAGGGGGGGCGCACCCCCTGCACCCTCCCCCTAGATCCGCCCCTGAATCTTGGGCTTTTAGCGAAACCATCCAAAAAATGCCAAAATCATCCATACGGCCAGCTGGTTCT
>BOPM01000318.1:169183-185197 GCA_022179025.1 Porites australiensis | reverse complement strand
CGTGTGGATACTTGACATTTCCAATATATGGAAACACCATGCTAAGGTACGAACAACAGACATTCACAACATTGTTTTGTACGCTAAAATCTGATTTCATGGACGTAAAACGTTTTGAATTTTAAGACTTTTTAATATTAGTGCTTTGCCCTCCCTTTGACAACTTCACGTGACTGGTGCACTTGGCAGGAGTTGACAGCTTAAATCTGCCTTTCTTGATAGCAAACGGCATTAATTTATACCAGATCGGTGTATAAACACGTCTTGGTTTCTGATAGCTGATAACATGAAACCACTATTGCTCAAACGGATTTCTTACTGTATTTTTCCAAGTTTTTAGCATCGGCCCGCCGCGTCTGGAAAGCTCAAATTTCAGAAAAGTACTACTTGTATTTTTTGGCTTCAAACATTTTCTTTTAAGTTGCCCGTAGTTTTGAAAACAGATTTTAAAAGAAGAGATAACGCTCTTTAACGTGGTATAAGACTCGTTACTGAAATCGAGGTACCAGTCGACGATTTTGGGCTTTGAAATTTGCCATTTTTTCATTGAACGAAAACCTTCAAAATATTGAAAATAATGAAAAATCTCCAAAATATTACACTTTCGTTCAAACTGAGTAAATCACCACTTAGAATGTGTGCAATTAAGTACTCTTCTGAATAAGTTATTTGTTGTCCACATTACAAAGGGTTTGAATTTTAAAACGTTTTTTTTGTGACACAGGGTCTCGGGCCTGGAAAACCCGGTCCGAGAGCCGCGAAAGCAATAACCCCCCCGTCCTTGGAAAATAATTATCGGATCGAAGCAAACATTACATTTATGTTAATATCTTACCTAGTGCTACTTTGTGAATTTTTTTGAGAATTTTCGATTTTTCACTTTTGTAGACCTCTGGTCGATATTTACTGACATCCGCTCTTAAGGCACCGTTACCGAGAGGACCTGGGGACGAGGTTGAGTTGTTTTGGTTGTGAAAAAAAAAATGGCGGACATTTCACTCTTGTCAAGAGTAAGAACTACAGCTGGAATAATAGCTAAAAACATGGCAAAAACAGCAAGAAGACAACTCGGGGGGCGACATCTGCTCTTTGGAGAAAACTTGCGGAACTGGACAAACCTCAACGTACACTATCGAAGATGAATTTAACATCGATGCAGGTAAGTATGTTTCAGCCATGTTTTTAAACTTGGAATTATTTTGAATGAATAATAAAGCAATTAATGAATTCGGCTTTCGTAGCATATGAAGAATTGAGCAGATCTCGGTGGATAACACCCTCCTCGATCTGCTTAATTCTTCATATCCTACTCAGCCTCATTCATTAACTGCTAATTATGTTTTACTTTAAGCTGGCCTCCCGGTGTTGGCTTTTTTCAAATTAAAGATGAACTCCTCGAAGCAAGAAAATCGCTCAAAGTTTTCTTTCTACAACCAAATTTATAACTAAATATTCTTCGCAACGTTTTCTTTCTATTTGCGGTGAGAAAATATATCTGAAGGCCTTTTAAAGTTTTGTAAGCTTATATCAAACATGATACTACGTCAGATCATTGACTCAAATCTTACAAACGTGTAAACCTGCCGCATAAACTGTGCTCGACTTCATGAAATTAGATATAACAAAAACAAACATCAAATACAATAATTACTCAGGCTTACCATTCGAGATTCAGTTCCTGAAAGCTATCAAGGAAGGCCACAGTTGCTTGAGACTTTTAAACCCTCTTACGCATTAAGCAAGGTGAAAAGCGAAAACGATGCAATCCGAAATCGGATTACCGAATTTTGACAAGCCACGCATTTCTCAACCAAAAACCCAATAAACAAACCAGCCATGAATAACAGAAGACTCTTGATAGCTGCTGTATTTCATTTTGTACATCCAGTGGAAAAAGACAGTTAAAAACGTCATAAGTTGACACAAAACTCTGTCAGCTTCAGCTGTCAAAGAAAACAATTTTCAAGATGCTGCATAAATTTTCCGCATGAACTCACCTGTCCAATTTGACCAATCAGAGCATAAAAACTGGACGTAGAGCGTGGCCAACGCGTGATTATGGTAAGAAAAAATCTTTCCCGCCTGTATTTTTTAAAAAAAACTGACTGAATTTTCGCGTCCGAGGTCAGTTTGAAATCAAAATCCTAACAGTGCAGGGCCATAGTGACATAAACACAACATATTTCATATGAATCATTGGAAAACATAAACTTGAGTCTGCGATCATTTGAAACTGGTAATTTGTCAGCAGATAACGTCAAAAAATACTCGACCTCGATGGGTTGACACTTGAGCCCGCGGTACGGTCAGCTGATGCTGATCAGGGGATACCCGGTTTTGGCAGCTGTCAATTGATCACAACACTGATGTGCAATTAGTTTTCTCTTGGGCTCCCAAACTAGCGAGAGTAAACATCGGTTCCCTGTGGTGAGGACGGACGGTCGTTCGCTCGGTCGATGTACGGTCACGTGATTACCAAATTTTCTGGGATGGGTAGATTTACTTAGCTATGGGGCTCTTTGCGCCGCGCGTGGAGCTCCGCTATTAAAAACCCCGCTCTATGGACACCCCCTTATAACAAACACCCAAATATAAGAGTATTTTTTATGACTTTCGTGGGTTAATACAGTGTTTAACCCTTGTACTGAAGCCCTTGAATAGAGTTTCGGCCTCACTAAACAAGTTTCACTTCCTTGGCTTTCTTATTGAAGTCACTTTTTCCTTTTTGTCTGCTTTAGTATTTACGTCAGTACAAGATTTGTCCGTGACGTTTTACCGTTGAGCCCGATAAATATGGACGAAACCATGGTATGTCCCCTTGGCGGTCTGTATTAACCAGGTTCCCGGGTGACTGTTTTTAAGGACGATCCGATATGTTTTAGTGACTGCAAATGTAACTCTGTAAAGCTTCAGCAAACTCGCTTCAGATTGATGAAATCTTATGTTCGCTAGTTCTTATCATGGTTTTGTTTCTTTTTTCGTTAGTTCATCCGTATTTCTGATGACACTGATGCTGAGGATGTTCTGCGCCTTTTACAAGAGGAATGGAAGTTAGATTTACCCAAACTTGTCATTTCTGTTGCCGGTGGAGGAAAAAACTTTTTCATGCATCCAAAATTAAAGGATTTGTTTCGACAGGGATTGTTGAAGGTGCTTAATTGTGTAAAGTCAATCATTGATACACATAATCATTGATAGAAATGTCATCATAAAATAGTCTTTAGATTCAGACTGCAAACTATGTCTGAACCTAAGGCAATGCTAACACTACAGCTAGGGTTCTATCTAGGGTATTTGAGGGGTAGAAGCTTCCCACCAAGAATGCCCAGTTCCCCCCCCCCCCCCCAAAAAAATATTGTCATCATTACAGTATATAAGTAACTATATCTGAAAAATCATCCAGACGCGACGAGGTCTGCAGTGCACACACTGTAACATTTCTCAAAATCTTGTCTCAAAATGCAACAGATTGTATCTCAGCGCATATTCATTTCAAAAAATTTCCGTGGGGGGCATGCACCCAGCCCCCCTAGGACGCTCGTTGCTGGACGTTTCCCCCAAAGGATAAATCCTATATAGAACCCTGATAGTGGATTGATAGCGGATAGCTTTTCCTGGCGCAACGAAAAGCTATCCGCTATAGTGTGAACGCAGCCTTAACGATATCACTCCAAAGAGTGCCTGAAGTAAAAACAGAGAAAAAAGAAGAAGAGATTTCTTTTCCAAACTACCACAAATTGACCTCTGAAATATTAGAAAAAGAAACAAATGGAAAAGGATCACTTAAGAGGATTTCTTTTGAATGAGCAATAAGGAGCCATAGGATTTCATCTTAAGACTCAAAAGTTATAGCTTAACGTGCTAAACAAATAGTACCAGACTCCAAAATTATAACTACAAATATATACCAGATAAACAGTACTATGTGTAAGTACTACTGAAGAAGTATCATTTGAATAGTCACTGCACAGGATCTGGTCCACAGACTCAAAAGTTAGAGCTACATACTAAGTGAATAGCACCATATGAAAGTGCTGCTAAAGAAATTGGCATTTGAACGGTAACACCATAGGATTTCATTTAGGCAGGATTAGCTCAGTCGGTAGACCGCTTGACTGCAGAGTGGAAGGTCGCGGGTTCAATTCCCGGGGCCGGACCAATACTCAGGGTCTTCAAATAACTGAGAAATGAAGGTACCTCCTTTGCCCTGCAGGCGGCTGGACCTTCGCGTGGCTCGGATGACCACGTAAAATGGCGGTCCCGTGTCCATTAGGAGACGTAAAATATAGTATCCCCAATTAGCACGTTCGTGCTAAATACATTGACACTCAAATAAGGTTTTTTTTTTTTTTAGAACTTCATACTAAATAAATAGTACCATGTGAAATTACTGCTGAAGAGGTTTCATTTGAATGGTCACACCATAAGATTTTATCCACAGACTCAAAACTTAGAACTACAGTCTAAGTTAATACAAACTTGATTTTATAAAATTGAACTGCTAAACTACGGGGTGAAGAAATGAATGCAGAGATCATTACAGTAAATACGCAACTTACGTAGTTGCGAAAAGAAAGCGTAATCAAATTCAGGCTTGACCTGAGGTAGTCTTGTTTTCATATATTTTTTCACCGGGCAGTTGAATTGTGGGAAACTTAAAGGCAAAATGAACCCAAATGTTGACCTTTTTTATTTTAGTTCAATTCTAGTGAAATGTGTTCAATATGAACCAAATAAACATACTATGAAGTTTCAGCTCAATTGAAACAAGTATTTCCGAGATATTTGCAATTAAAAATTGCTATTTTTTGGCCCTTATCTTCGTACAGCGGTCGGAAAAATTCTCGGAAAAAACAGCTTGTGACGTCAATGTTGGTCAGGTGAAAAAAGCGGGAAATTCAAAACAGAGTTTTTCGAGTCGACTTGGCACAGAAGTGGTTTGTGCAGCCGTAAACCTGGAAAGAACAGGCAATTTGTCTTCAAAAGTTGCAAGCTGTGGTTATAACCTTCTTATTATTTAATTTTCTCGAAGAATGCATCATAGTAAAACGGACTTTAACGACATTTACTAATTTCCTTGAGTTGTACTGGGAATGTGCGTGCGTAGGTCCGATTTTTTTTCAAGATGCATTCACAAAATGTGTTCATATAAGGAAGTTCCTGGATATATAAGGTCCGGAGCTCCACCGTGGACACAGAAACAAAATATCTTGGTATAATAATCTGCCCAGAGATATTCAAGTTTGTCCACAATGTGTTTGAAGTCACTGAACTTTGTCGCACTCGAGCTGATATTTTAAAACCCACGCTCGATCGGACACTTTTAGCTTCGCAAATCACTAAAATATAAACAAAATCCTCAATGTAGAAGTTTTCGCGTTGATATGTGGGCAGAAAAAGAGTTAATCATTATCTAGTAAATCTTCCCCAAGGTTTCAAAGCAACCATAGTTTTTTAAACGTGATCGTTTCGCGCAGATTAATTTTGCTTTGTGTTGTCAAGTTGAACATGCATAACACCTGTCAAAAACCTGCGCGTAAGTAAGATTTCCTTCAAACAAAGTTAAAGTTACATTATTGCAAAAACTTCTTTCCAATTATGTATAAGATTTAATTACCGATTGAGGTCACTTAAAGGACCATAGACGCCACTTTAAGCTGGCAAAGAGATGCGACAAGCAAAAAACAATTCCATCATGCATAAAATTCAGCTTAAGAGCAAAAGATCAGTTGCAAGCTTCGCAGCGAAGCCATGCCGGCAGTTGTCGTTCTCCGTTACTTCACTGCGAATGAAACGAAAATTTGCGTACAGAAAGATAACAAAACTATGTAATTAAAAGTGAAAAAGCTAAAGGATTAAAACTCTGACTATTATTACTTGAGCAACAGAAAAATGATCGAAGTAGTCTTTTCTTCTCGAGTAAGCTTGCTGGCCTTCTAAAGTTCCATGAAAGTTTTTCAAACTTAAAAGCTTAAAAGCGTACAAGGTTGTTCACTCGCATGCGTTAGCCGTTACGGTTCTTTGACTGAAGACAAGGATAAAGCTGGTTCTGCAAAGGTAAATAAACCTGGGCATGGAAAAAAGGTAACGATAACCTCTAATAACAGAATACAAGCAGGTTTTAATTCAACCCGGCGAAAGAAGGCGAAGCACTGGACACAAAATCAACTCACAAATCGAATACACAATTGACCACAATTATCAGAAAAATACAAACCTGTTTGGAAATGTTCAAAACGTTTTATTCCACCTCAGACTGACGGAATGATCTGTTTTTTACTCTAACATTGGTTGTTCTGAATCCAAAGTAATTTTCAAGTGACGAAAAAACAACAACAACAAAAGCAAAAAAAGAGCCTTTACAACGAGCAAACGTTCGCACCTCGTGTATTTCATTCAGTCTCAGTCAGAACTCTCACAGAACGAGACAAACAAACGCAGGCGATAAGGGATGCGTAGAAGCTTGCGCAGAACGTTTTTCCACCCTGAAAGACCAACATTGACGTCACGTAGTCTCCAGTCTATCACGCGGCCATTTCAGAAACGTTTTCGTGAACTCTTCGGAAATGCTCGGATTTTGATCTTTTATCTTTCTATAAAGGCTTGGGAAGAAAAATCTTCACCCAAATCGCACTTAGGATGGTTCTTTTTAGTGTTTGGTGAAGGTAAAGCGACAAAAGAAAATATGTCAATATTTTTGGTTCATTTGACCTTTAATATTTTTATCATATAACCAGCTCCCAGTTGGTTTTATAGCTTAATTGGTTAGAGTGCTGCACCGGTAACGCATCCCGGGTTCCAATCCCGGCAAGCCTGCATTTTTTGACCGTTTCTTCTCGCAACTACATAAGTTGCGTATTTCACTGTGATGATCTTCTCTGAATTAATTTAATATACTCAAACCTCCCCTTGCCTGTTCCAGGATCTCCGTTAGTGGGATGACGCATAAGTAAAAGGCAAGGGAAATTGTGAGCGCGTGATCTGGGAAAAGGGGGCGGTGGCGGAGAAAAGAATGGAGAGAGAGGAAGGGAGACGACCTTCTTCTCCCAATTTTCCTCCCGTTTTATTTTCGTGTTCGCGCCTTCTCAACTTCTTGGACCCGACAACCTCGGAGCCTGGAACAGGCTAAACCTCCCCGAGCAACCATTCAAAATTAGAGGATTTCTTGGTCTCTCTTGAAAAAGGCAGAGAATTTATCGCAAACATACAGTGGACAAAAAGACGCCGCAACATTCACCAAGTGGTCGCTTACAAGAGGTGAAAAACAATGGAAAACTATAAGACCGTCAGGCCAAAAAGTGGTCGAGGTGGCTTATAGGAGGTGATCGTTTACGTGAGTTCTAACTATAGAGCTTTCACGCGGGGAAAACTTCAGTGTTTTGAATAGATGGTCGCTTATGGGAGGTGGGCACTTACGTCGCGAGAGGTGGTCGCACACGGAGGTTCGACAGTAGCACAAAAAGAGGTTCTAGATGAAACTGAAAAACATCATTATTAAAATCATGTGAACATCCCAAGCCTTAAGTGTATGGAGCCTTAGTGCCTTTGTCCTCAGCCTAATAAGATTTTAGTCTTTAAAACGATGCTGTAAAGATTGAGCAAGTTGAAGATCATCTAGGGAATACTCTCAAAATCTTTCATGTGCAGAGCCTGGATAGATTATGGCGCTTTTCGAAACTTATCGAAAGCAGCCCAATATACACGTGATTCACTCCACGACTATACAAGGTCCCTTTCCTTAGCACCCGAAAGGATCAGTCTGCCTTCATCGTCACAAGACACCACACTAAAAGGGTACCCATTGACGGTCTCTTGTTTAACATTAGAAAGATCGAATTGAAGGTTTTGAAAAAGTTCGTGACTTCGAATACATGTACCCAAAGTAAAGAAAAATAAGCGTAGAAAGGCTGCATCCATAATAACTTCTTAAACTTAACTGTTAACCTCTCTTCAAAATTTTTTGCACAGGCAGCCAAGACCACTGGTGCATGGATTATAACAGGGGGGACAAACACCGGCGTAATGCGTCACGTAGGAGAAGCAGTAAAGGGTCATACAGTAATGTCACGAGGGGCAATGCTCACAGATAAAACGTCTCAGGTGCACTTGATCGGAATCGCTCCATGGGGCATTGTGGAGCACAGGTCTGAGTTGATTGGAGAGGTAAGAAGCATTTTAAAAGGCACTTAGTAGCGCACACGAGGAAGATATTATGTTCGCCTGTCTCTTGAGCGTGGAACAACAACAACAAGTCTTTAAATAGGAAACAGACTTTGCAATAGTGAGATTCTGAGAGGTCGTGTGAAAGAAAAATTAATAGGTAAATAAATAAATAATGCTAATAAAGGGAACAAGTGGGAACCTAAAAACATAAATTGAAGCTAGCTGGTCTAAACTATCCTGAATCTCCGACAGGTCCAAGAATAATAATGTGCAAGCATGCATGACCGCGTTAGAAAACTATTTCAAACTTTAAGGCAACCTTTTCTTAGGAACGGTATGTCTTTAACTCTTATGGGCAAAGCAAACGAGAGTCAGTTGGCAGCTATGTCAAAGCCAAGGGTTCCAAGAGGCAGCCAAATGGCAGCAAAAACAAACAAGAGAAGAAACGTTTCCCTACCAGAATTAAGACGACTTGGCAATTAGAGGTACAAAAATTGTGGTAACCAACACAAACAAAACGAATCCCCGGCATACAACCGAAAATACGGTCACAAATAGCATCATTTTGAAGCGTGTGTATGGCCAAGAAGAAAGATGAGGTACCCGCGTTAAACACTTACAAGAAAGCCACGATAGCCCAGTTTCTCAGACTCTCACTTCGTATGTAGAGTCCTGTGGTTATCGATTGTTTGCAGGCTCAGCTTCTTTTGTGAACACAATAAGCTAGGTGCGACCTGTAATGTACTCAACTTTATACAATGATGTGAATGCTACGCGCGCTGTGATTGGTCGTTGCCTATGATCTATCCGAGTACAGATACATAGATGACGTCACGGGAAACTTGTTTTCTTTGTTTTGTTCAACATGGGGCGCGGTTTTAAAAATGTTAGTGAGATTATTTCGGGTTAAAGCAAGTAAAAGCCTCGAAAAAAGATGAGCAGGAGCTATTTACAAAAAAGAAAAATGGAGAAAAGGGGACAAAAAGAGCTCTTGAGTACTTAAGAATCCCCAAACCTACAAGAAATCTTCACAACAGTTGCCATCGTGTGTCATCGCTACAAGAGACTCGCTGTTTTGCAAAATGTTTTCGCCAATATTCTGCTTTAAGCAGGAAAAGAAGTTGAAAACTGAACTTTTCGAAGAAAATGTTTGCAAGTAAGATAAAGAAAAAAAGAAGAAGCAGAGACGAAAAGTAGCGCTTGCGGACTTAAAAATTGCCTAAACCAGAACAAATCCTTGAACAGCAGGTATGTGTATCGGTCTATTTTCTTTTCTGATCATTGTATAAAACAAATAGATTCCATGTTGCCGTGGGTCTGTTCAGTAATAGATTATAGAGGATGTCACAATGTGGTAAAAATATCAGTGACACACTCGCCTGCGGCTCGTGTGCCACTTCTTTGTTTTTACCACATTTTGACGTCATCTGTGATCTATTACTGAACAGACGCGCGGCAACATTGAATCTATTTGTTAAATAGAGACATCGATTATCAAGCAAGAAGGCAACCCTCCCATGGAAAAAGGCAAAACCTAGCTTAAGTTATTTCACGGCTGCCTGAAGCCTTTTGACGAAGTCCTCCTGCAAGTCTCACATGGTGGAAGCTCGCATTTTCCCAAGTTTCAAGTCTCTAGCGAAACAAATAAGACTTTACTGTCTGCAGAAACCTTTCAAAAATTGAAACTTCTCAAGTTACCATCTCAGGCTGAAGTTCTTGTCTTGTATGACAAAACAGCTCTCTTGACAGTTTAAAGTGTACGGCTGAAAGATTATTGGCGATTTCTTCAAAGGTCTTGGACATATTGGTTCAGGTTCAGCTTTGTACCTGATCTTTCAACAGTTCCAGCACGGCACACCTCTAGATGTAGCCCCAAAAGAATGAATGAAAGCAAAGCTCATAGATCTAGAAAGAAACGTAAAGGAACAAATGGATCAGCAATGTGGTAGTGGCAACCAAGCCCGGTAAAATACGAATATGCTTAGACCCTGCCTCAAGAACTGAACAAGGTAATTCAGCGTCCTAAATACCTAATTCCTGCACTTCAGGAACTGTTACCTATTGTAAGCTGTCCAAAGACAGAATCTTCAGGAAAACAAAACGAGAAAGATGGCTTTTACCAAATCAGTCTTTACGAAGCCATCAGCAAATTAACAAAGTTTTGGATTTCCATTTTCTGCCATCGCTATCTCAGCATGCCCTTTGGAAGCCTTTCTCCAGAATAATTTGGAAAGTAACCCACAAGAGAAAAGTTCAGAGACAACATCATAGTTATGGGATTTGGCGAAAGGGAAGAGGAAGCAGTCCTAAAACCAGATCCTGATAAAGTGAAAGTCGTAGAGGAAATGCCCCAGCCAAAGTGCAAGCAGGAAGTTCTAATTCTCCTTGGTTTCATCAATTAACTCTTATGGTTTCCCAGACTTGCATAAGTATAGCACAGCCTCTAAGACGTAACAATTAAAGACGACAAGTTACACGCACGGTCTTAATAGCCTAAAGCAGCTTTCCAGAAAATTAAGAAGCTTGTAGTCAACCACCCCATACTCAAGTACTAATTGCAATGAAGATGTCATCTTCCAGTGCAGTGCCAGTGAAAGAGGATTAGGCCCAGCTCTTCCATAGACCGGTCATCCGGTAGCGTTTGCTTCAAAGAATCACACATCAACATAGGGAAGGTACGCTTAAAGAAAAAGAGTGCCTTGCAATCGAGTTGGCACTTGCAGAGTTGTTGTTAAACCTATAGCGTTTTGACGTTCTCGTTGCCGTGGTAGCCGTCACATCTTAACTCCCAAATAAAAGTGGATAGCGTCTTCAAAACAGTCCCACAATGCAATTCGGGGGAAAACCAACCATAATGGCTCAAGTCCCCACTTCAAAATGGCCAATCAGACGCTCTTGCCTTGAAACTATCCTCATGGTTGACAAGAATAGTGCATACGACTATCCGTAGGCGAACACTTTGCAAATAACCTTAGAGTCTTTCGCAGTCAAACACTGTTTAAAAACTCTCCACTCCACAAATTTCATAAGCGAACGGTTTCGAGTCCAGAAATGTGAAAATTTCTTTGTGTCTTGTTTTCTGGAGGGAAACCTGTTTTTCACTTAGATATATAAAATTGCAATTGTAATTATAGTACAAATTAGCGTGGCGTTGTTTATCAAAATTTGTGAACACCTACACGAACCAAACTCGCAGATGCAAACCAATAATAAGCAACTAGTATGTTATGCCTGATTTATATGTTTCTCTTAAGAGAGCTTGACATTTCCTTCAACTTAAGTAGTTAATAAAGAGTGGCTGCTCAGTTTATAAAGCAGTAGATAATAAACTCTTAATGACTCCTCCCTCGGGAAACAGTTAATTTTGTTTCCCCAGAATCGGCCTCGGGAAACATTGAGATTCGAGGGAAACAAAATTAACTGTTTCCCGCGGGACCAGTCCTTAAGCGAGTTGTTATACAGCTGGAATTTTTGAAGCAGAAAATTCATTAATTCTCGCAGGAACAGCTGTCGTCGGTCAACATTCGCGGGTAACGGTGCACTGTTACCCTCTGACGTCATAGATTTTTCAATGTTACCCGCTCAGAGATTTTGGCGGGAAACTGTTTTAGTATTAGATTTCATGTGACCTCGAAGTAAACAATAAGAGTGCACGCGGTTGCGAAAACATTTCCAGCTATATAACAATTATAATTAGTGGATTCATTTCGTTTGTGGCGTGTTTTCTTGATTTTTCTGGCAAACGACCATCTTCCGTCAGCGAAAACTTTCTCCTGAACCAAAGGTGGTGGGTCAACAGCGAGTTGACAGTACACTCATTATCTTTTTATACCCAGGATGTTGTTACATATCACATGACGTCAAGCTTAGAGATCCAGGGATCGTGTATGGACAACAATCATTCACATTTTTTGCTGGTGGACGATGGCACTGAAGGCAAATACGGAGGAGAGATCGCATTCCGTGCAAGACTTCAAAACTGCTTATCAAATAAAGAGATTTCCAAAAGTAATCTAATTTTCTAATAGTCTTTAACGTAATCGATGTGCGAGGTATTACAGCACCTCAGCACCTTTATATAAAAAATTTTTGGTTCGAAAGGGTTCTTCGTTTTGCGAGAGAGGACGCTTGGATTTCCAGGCTTTTGCGTGACGCGGCATTTAGCTGACGGCCAGGAAAGCTCTTAAGTGGGTTAAAAACATTACCGATTCTGGGAGATTTTGCTATCTAAACATTTCTTGTCTCAGAATAAGTATTACTTAATATTTATAAGTTCCTCAAGCGAAGAATTCACGCATTAGTAGGAAGACTCGGAAAGATACATGATGTATGTTTCTGTTAGCTTCCGGCGGCCATATTAGAGTCCCTTTCAGGGACACCAACACGGGGTTTCCATGCAAAGCTTTAGAAATTTGGGTAAAACGTTTTTCCGAATATCTCACGTCTAACATATTGCACAGACCTTATTCTTAGCAAAGCCTATACTATCTTCTTTCATTTCCCAGATTCTTGACTTTCTGTATTGAATGATTTGCATTTCTATTTTTCATGGCTTGACAGTGCAAACCGAGAATTTAGATGAAAATTCCCAGAAAAGCAAGTCAAATGGTAAGAGGTTCAGTTTTTTTTCTAATAGTCTTTAACGTAATCGATGTGCAACGTCACCCCGAAACAGTTGTTTGGATAGGTTTTTTTATAATACCTGCGCGGTCGTTTTCCTTTTGTTCAATATAGCACTCTCTCACAAGCCCATGATAGCAATTGAGAGCTTCTACCGCATTCATGGACATTTGAGATTCATTTTGGGATTATTGTTTCTAACTTTCGTCACCACAATGAAACGAGGCTCAAGCTCTCTTTCAAAAGTCTGTCAAGAATTCGTGTTTTTTGCAACGACCCACGTTACTTGTTGCCAGTTGAGATGGTTTGCTTTTTGCCATATTACAGGGATTGTGAATACATCGTTGTAAACATCTACGTTGCTAAGAAGATGAATCCGTATTTGGAATAGCTCCCCCACTGTTACGTGGGTAATCTTTTAAAGGCTGGTTTTCACTAGCAACGGAGTCGGAGTCGGAGTCGTAAGCGGAGTCGTAAGAGCGCTTGACCTCGTGAAAATCAAAAATCGGAGTCGTAAGCGGAGTCATAAGCGCGACGGAATCGGAGTCAGAAGAATCAGAACGTTTCCATTTTCTTCCGACTCCGCTCACGACTCCGTCGCTTACGTTCCGCTTATGATCTAGTGAAAAACAGATTGTCGGAGTCGGAAGAAGAAGCGGAAGGACCAAACCAATCACAAAGCGTGGGAACGTGCATTCTGATTGGCTTATCCTTCCGCTTCTTCTTCCGACTCCGATCAGAATGCCAATCAGAATGCACGTTCCCACGCTTTGTGATTGGTTTGGTTCTTCTGTTTCTGCTTCCGACTCCTACAATCCGGTTTTCACTAGAACATAAGCGGAACGTAAGCGACGGAGTCGTAAGCGGAATCGGAACGCTGTTTTCACTAGATCATAAGCTCTACTCTTCTGATTACGACTTCGACTCCGACTCCGTCGCTAGTGAAAACCAGCCTTTAGAGGACGGGTAGCTTGCAAACCAAACTGAACGCAGGGTTGTCGGAACAGCAACAAGAAGATTTATTCCAAAAATGAACGTAGTTTCCACGAAGTAAAACTCCACAACAGCACGTAACTCGATAACTTACACGGCCTCCGCCAACTTCGATTAACTTGATAAACTTACACGGCCTCCGCCAACTTGAATTAACACTGCCTTCGTCACACTTGACTAAACACGACCAACGTCAAACTCTCTTCGCTTGTGAAAACTAGTTAAAAATTAACTCGAACTGGCCTACTTATATACTTTTACAATAAAGTTCTAGAACTTTCTAAATAGTCTAATTATAGAAAAATAACAAAATATACCGCTTTAGAAACGCTTACGCAAGATCCTAAAATAAACAAACTACGAACTCTCGCGAAGCTTCTAGAATGTCACGTTTAAAAGTCACGCAAAACAATTTTTCGTAACTCCCACTGATACGCGAATTTTGCAAAAGGAAGAGGGGGGAAGGCCTGAAGTGAACGACTACTACTACTACCACTACCCCTTTTTTATTTTCTTTTTTTTTAGAAGAATAACGTCCTTTCTCTATTTAAAACTATTTAGATGAAAATTCTCAGCACAGCAAGTCAAATGGTATTCCTGTGGTACTGGTTGTCCTTGAGGGAGGTCAGAACGCTATTCGCACAGTGTTAGAGTCAGTTACAAGGACTCCTGCCGTGCCTGTCGTCATTGCGGATGGTAGCGGCAGAGCCGCTGATATTTTAGCGTATGCCTACTCGCTGTATAAAGCAAATGAAGGGTTCGTATTCCTTCTTATAATGTTTTTTCTTTTTATGTCCAGAAGGCATGAGAAGGCATGGCAGTTGCGTTAACCGGTCATTGTTGGACTGTACATTTACTCAAACCAGGTTCAGTGTGTTATCAAAATTTTTCTAAAAATTGGATATACCTTGAAATCATGCCACTAAAGATTTGGTGGCAATCATGTTTTCAGAGTCTTAAGACTATGAGTTTCTTTGAGGGAGGAATCATCTAAAAGCTCTCGCTAAAAGGCAAAACACATTTTAACACTTCACACGGTTTTTGCTATGTTGACAGGTTTGATATGAAGCACTTTCCTGAGGTTGCAGAGCACGAAATACTTAAACTGAGAATCGAAAAAGCCTTCCCAAAGAGCTCTGAAAAGGAATGGTCTGAGTGTTACTTGAATGTACTTGAATGCGTGACGAAAAGTCAGTATGTAAGTTGAGAAAACGAGTAATTTTAGGTTTTTTTAGCCTTTTTCGTGCATCTCAAATAAATGTCATGATCTGTACTGGGTATCTCATCCCAGATTCGTCTTACAGTATGTTGCCCAGTATCCGGCCACTTCAGTTTAACATTACAATAACTGTCCTTTCTTGATCGCACGAATTTTGAAATTTGGCCCAGAGACAATCTATTTAGTCGATCCTTAATATGACGAAAGACAGTTTATTTTTTTTTCCTTCGTTTCCATCAAGAAATTAATATTTTTGCAGAGCTCCTATGTTGCCCAGTATCCGGCCACAACAATAACAACGTAGTTACAATATATACATGTAATTTCGACCGGCAAGTGACTTATAAGCTCCTCTTGCTCTTGCAAAAGTAGTCTAGCATTCGATTTCAAAGATTTAAATCGATCTGGCAACCTAGCATCGTGAAACAGAATGACTATGGTGTGTGGGAAAAACTACGGGCGCGGCTGTTCAAGGTTGGAGGTGCGAAGAGAAAAAATGAAAACAGAAACTAACAAAAAGACAATTTTTTTTCCTGTAAAATACTTTTGAAATGTTAATTTGTAGTAAGTATTTTTCGTGCCATTTCTTCACACTGCGACACGCACTTGTTAACATGGTCTAATTAACCACACCGTCTCCAGCGAATTGATGGTGTGGCCACTGCAGGGAACTCTCACAGGAAATGCCCGTTTGTTCAATGAAACGCAAGAAATTTGAATCAAAATTGTATACTGGGAGATAATGTAATAAAATTGGAAGGAATTAAAAAAATGATGAAACTCCGAAACCACTTCAGCTTGGCTTGCTGTCTTAAATGGTATAGTTCTTGCCTCCTTGTCTAGGAACTTTTTCACTGATTTAAGGAACGCATCCCCGGACAAGCCAAAGCCGCGGTTTGCAAGCTCAATCAGCCAATCTGCGAACTGGATTTTTTTTTCATTTTTTGTTAAAAAAAAAACCTGGAGACGGGAGATTAAAGTGGAAGCTAGGTAGCCTAAGCTCGAAATATGAGGTCGGT
>BOPM01000318.1:157682-169173 GCA_022179025.1 Porites australiensis | reverse complement strand
GAAAATGAAAGGATTTCAATAAAAAAACAGCTTACCTCAACCTTTATATAGACAGAAAACCGTTTACATAAAAACCCACAAAACGGCCATAAATCGGCCCGTGGACCACACAGGAGAGACGTAACACACATTTTAAGTCAGGTAAGCTGTTTTTATTGAAATCCTTTCATTTTCGTAGGTTACAGAAACGATAGGTTCTTTTTCCCATACAAATCCTTATATTCTGAATGTTACGCAACAATGCCGATGCTCATATTTCGAGCTTGGGCTACCTGTGATTCTACCAGTCACAACTGGGGGATTTGTATGAGCATTCCAGGTACAATTTCGGCGCTTCCGGTTATAGAAAATGCAGCAACGCGAAACAAGCCGTACACAGGAAATCAGTTCGCCTCTGAATGAGTGAAAAAAATTTCCAAAGGGTTGAGTACCGAGAATTACATTATACAGATTATATTATATATCCTAAGCTTTAATTATAGTTATAGGTATGAAACAAATCTTGTTCGGATATTGTATGCAGCTAATTCACCGACTCTGCACTGCAAGGGAAATCAATACTTAGTGAATGCTTCTCAATCTGGCCTCCGTTATTCCAAACAAATTGAATTTCAAGAAGAATTAATGAATTTTCTGACAACCTGAATTCTTTAAGTATCTTTACGTTAAATACAAAACAGTTTCTTTGAAAATATCACATATTACCAACCCTTATTTGAACAGCACTAGTTTTACTGCGTAGTAAAAAGCGTCCATGAAAAGTTTACTCACCTGAACAGAACAGCGCCTTCTGCAACAGTTTCTCAAGCAGTAAACCAACTTGTGTTCAGCTTCCATTCGAAATACTTCGTTTACCGAAAACTAAAAAGGGCGCTGCAAAAATTGAGTCTTTTTTTAAGAGGCCGGATACTGGTACCGGCCGGATACTGGGCAACATACTGTAGTCAAGCTTTTTCAGAGAAAGTTGACATTTAAGGGAAAAATATAACAAGAAGAATTTTGTCAGTGCCACTCGTTTACTTAGCTGTTCAACGTCCTTCCTACAGATCACAATATTCCATATGGACGACGATGGTATTGACATCGACAAGTCGATTTTAAAAGCTATTTTGAAAGGTTTGAAAGCACTTTTTAAGCAGTTATTTACAATGTATGGCAGTATGAGGCAGGCCATTTCATTTTCGTAAAGGATGCGATAATAACAATGGCATTAATTGCTATCATGCTGTGTATTCTTTGTTCCTTTCAAATTTTAGCAAGACCGAAACGATACTTAATTCTGCTGGACCTGGAAAATAAAGTGATTAGTCATTTCATTATTGAAAGAAAAAATAGATGAGGCTATTATTCGTTTGCTTTTGCAGCGCAAAGTGCTTCGCCTTCTTACCAGCTTGATTTGGCCTTGACGTGGAACCGAGCTGATATTGCTAGAACTGAGATCTTTACTAAAGACCAAAAGTGGAAGGTATGGGTGTAATCGTGCAAGTTTATATTGTTGTTGCATTACATTTTTGTACTTGACCAGGTGAGGGCCAAGAAATTACACTTGATAGGAAACCGAAAAGCACAGTGCGAGGCTTAGACACAAATGTAAGCTCGGTATGAAAATTCTTGTCTTAGCGGAGCTCCACGGAACTCCACGGCGGAGCCCCATAGCTAAGGAAATGTGGTACCGACCGTCCGTCCGCACCACAGGCATAACAATGCAAAATGACTCAATCAACAGATATGGCAACCCAAATGCAACTCAACGTTTTAATTGGAACGAAATCACATGGCCGCCCCGACTTTTAGAAAGAAAAAAACAACAAAGTCGTGTCTTTTTCGGCGTTATTTTTTATGTTTACACTAACGTGGATAACAGAGAAAGAGCTAGAGCGAGTTATTGAAAACAACGGAGACGAATTTCGTAGAGAGAAAAATAGGAAAGTCAAAGCAGCGGTGAGAAAATGAGAAATGCTAGCGGCCAGCAAGGTGAAAATGACCGGCGCTGAAAAATTAACGCGAACATGAACACAGGAAATAAAATATTGGGTAAACACATAAGACAATTCCTCCATAAAAATAATGTGTAACTAGGACGTTTGCCGTTTTAGTGGTACAAAACAGCCTTGTAGTGGTGCAAAACAACGGCAAGGGAAAGAGAAAAAGCGTGCTGCACGTGCAAATTTGCTTTTTGCTAATTAGAAGAAAAAGTGTGCTGCACGTGCAATTTGTTTTTTTGCTAATTAGATCTATTAGTCTTAAAGCCATTGTCGTCTCCGTTCATCAGTATTATTAGCCAGAGCTTTGCTTTTAGCCCTGGCTAAATCTGTATATTATTAAAGGTTATTTTGTAATTGACAAGGACCGAAGGAATTTTAAAAAGCGTTAGACTTGTCTCCTTGAAACTCAAAACACGAAAAATGCTAGTTGATCGTACAGCTAAAATAGAGTACTTTTTACCCAAAATTTCGGTTAGTCAGAAATGACTTTTAATCAGTGCTGCGAAATGCTGATGATGGTTAGTTTTTTTGACGAGTCCAATCTGAATATCGAGAAGTAAGTTAATCCCTCTTTAGTTGATCCCCAGGAAGATGTAGAACATTTCTCTTAGTGGCGACAGTAACAGGGACAGGGGATGAAAGAGGACTCACGTCCTAACTGATATCACCCCCTTATTACCAAACCAGCCCATAAAAGGTTGTCCACACCGCCGGGGTCTACGGCCCCTACCGCGGACTTAACAAACAATAGTGTGGTTTCTTTACGTCCCACAACAACCAGAACAGTAGAGGAGTGGAGAGACCAAGCCTACGAGTTTTCGTCGTTATCCGAAAAGACTACAACGTCTAACCATCTTTAGTTGCCAAAGGAGAGGGAGTAATTTTAAAACTCAGAGGTTTGAACCACACCCTGCGACGAGCGGTTCGGCAGGCCGTCCCTTAGCTTATCCAGTTAAGGTAGTTTAGTTAACAGGGCGGCTGGGAAAAATTTAGCGCAGTAATATATTTCCTCCTATGTTGATAGCTCAACCGAAAAAAGCATATATTTAACAATTAATGAATGAGGCTGAGTATCTTATGAAGAATTATGGAGATCGAGGAGGGTGTTATCCGTCGAGGCCGTAGGCCGAGGCGGATAACACCTTCCTCGATCTCCATAATTCCTCATATGATACGAAAGCCGAATTCAATAATTGTTTTATTATTCATTCAAAATAATCCCTAGTTTAAAAACATAGCTAAAACAAGCTTACCTGCATCAATGCTAAGTTTATCTTCGGTAGTTTACGTTTAGGTTTGTCCAGCTCCACAAATATTCTCCAAATAGCAGATGTCGCCCTCAGAGTTGTCTTCTTGCTTTTTTTGCTATGTTTTAGCCATTATTTCGCCTAGTTCCAGCTGTAGTTCTTACTCTTGAAACGAGTGAAGTGTCCGCCATTTTAGTTAAACAAAAACAACTCAATCTCGTCCCCAGGTCATCTCGGTTAACGGTACATTAACCTGTAGAAGGCATTTTTGACGTCATTTCCTCGTTAAACACAAACTTCATCCAAATTTGGTCATCAGTAACTAGTTATGGTGAATTATGCGTGTGCTTTTAGCCAATCAGAATTGGGGAAATATTTTGAATGAGTAATAAACAAAATTATTGCGCTCCTTCGAGAGCAAAATTTCGCAAATGCGAAATACTCTCGGTGACGTCTCCAATAGTGGCGTGTTATTTATCTTTAGTTACTAATTTGCATATAATGGCACTCGACAAGTTTGTTTTGCCAAATATTTGCTCCGAAAGCCGGACAAATTGTTAAATGCTAAAGATCCATCTTCAGACTAATTCACTAAAATGGAAGCCCAGTCTTTCAGCGTGTGGAATACAAATGACGTCCAGTTTTGATGGAACATAGTTTAATCATATCGATCGCTTAGTTAAACTAAGGTTGCATTCAGTAGTTTATCTTGACCATTTGCTTTGTGCTGGCTTATCCAACAGATGGAGACCTTGGAAGATAAGATGGAGGACGCTTTAATCAACAATCGTGTGGAATTTGTAGATCTTCTTTTAGAAAAAGGTGTCAGTATGAAGAAGTTCCTGACTACAGATCGGTTAAATAACCTTTTCGAGGCAGTGACCGTAAGTACAACACATGACGACGTTCATTAATTCCAAATCATTGCTGTTCAGACGTATCACTCTCCCGTTTTTACGTTACTTCTGGCCAGTGCTTATGTCAGTCGTACAGGGATGGGTTGGTGGTTGCCACTAATGGAAGTGGAATAGAGAAAACTTGGGAAGAGAAGCGTTTGAATCTGCTTTCGGAAACGCTCTAACACAACACTCCAATACAGCCGTATTATGCAATAGGTCATGAAGGAGAGTACTCAGTCCGTTCTCTTCAAATGCAAAACCGTTGGTTGTGCAGCCATCTCGTGAAGACATATTGAAACTGATATTATACACCTCCACAAATGACATAATTAGAAAAAATGCCCCTAAGAGCCTTGGACTCATAAACCTAGTCTAAACGGAAGATGCCACTTTTTCCTTAGAGGCGTGATCCACGGCCACTTGCCAGGAACCAGAGGCTAGATCTATTGCAGAAAATCATATCGAGCCACTAAACATTTCATTAGCTTGAGAAAGGGTAAAGGATCCTTCACTGTTGCTGCCATTCGGTTAACGGAAATAAGGACATAAGTTTTGACCAAGAGCCTTTGTATTTTTTCACCCTCCCCTGCTGGAGTTGTTATACTAACGTCCCTTTCATTTCATCATGCTTTTATGTAAAGCTGCGACGGAGCCGCTGTCCGGTCGAGGAGCCATTACTCGTCTTAACTTATTAGGGACCTTACAAAACTAAGATGGCGACGGCGACAGCGACGGCAAGGTCAAAAAGCAATAGGTTTAGCATCAACTCTGCACGTGCATCACGCTTTTTTGTACATTTCTTTGCCGTCAAAGCACGACTACGACGTAAAATGACCAAATTTTAAGTTGTTTTGAGGACAGGACAGGCAAGGCGATAAATTCTACCATCCCTTTCTGAACTCGGGGGAGGCCCCGTTTCTTCAGCTCCAACATAAATTCCCTTCTTTTAATTAACTGGGCGACTTGGGATAATCTTGAAATGGTTTGAAACTTATATGCGGAGTCTATTTTTCAGCGAGGTTTTCATGGACGTCGCCGTTGTCTGATCGTAAGGTCCCTTGTTTCACCGCTGTACCGTGGTCTTATCTTGAGGAGAGAAGACATGCTAGCAATTATAGAGCAACTCCCTAGCTATTAGCTCTAGCTTTGTCAGGAGGAGGACTATCCGCCTCACAAAGCTCAACAGAAACAACACTAAAACGGGCTTAAACAAATCAACCACAGAGTCGGTGGCTGAGTTACACGTTTAAAACATGTAGGGGAGTACTCTAAACAATCCACTTAAACAACCACTAGAGTCCTTCCGACTAAAATACCTTCCTTTCCAAATGTTAATTGAGTCAGGTTTAGTGAACATAAGTTAACCAAATACGGGAGAAATTACTAAATTTTATCTAAATGCAGTAGTGGAGTAATTGAGCTCTTCTAATAATTCATCTCTAATAATTCCAAATAGTTTAGCGTTTCGTTCCGACGCAGCAACACAGCCTCAGTAAAAATTAAACCTTCTATTATTTTAAACATTGAATACTCGGAACATTTCAATCGTCTTTCTGTGTTTCCGCTCTAGAGGCAGGGATTACCATCGAGGGTCGTTCTTGAAGAACTCATTGGAAAAGACAAGGTAACAGTCTTAGTGTTTCAACATAGACCCCCAACATATATTTTAAGATTAACTCTGGCATTAACTAGTATAATAAACTGTCACTTGTATAAGACTGGAATGCTATTCGTTGCAGATTGACAAAGGCTTCAAATTTTTAGATGTAATAGAAGCCTTATGGCCACATTTATGGGGTACTCACCAGGGAGACGACAACATGTGTCTTGTGGTAGGAACTCAACTTCTGCAATGATTCGTTCAATAGACAATAAAATTCAATTCTCTAAATCTTAGTGCGAATAAAGTGTACGTAGGTTCTGTAATTGCATAAACTGTACAATAAAATTACAAAGAGGAAACAACGAATTCCAGTCAAAGTTATGAGCCTTTCTGTAAACTCCAGGTCATTATCATAAGGTTTTTCTCCCTTCTTTCGGCCATTAGGGAGCTTAAGCAACGACGAATTTGACGGGGAGTAAAATTTCGTCACGTCGTTTACAAAGTTTGATTGGTCAGTTAGCTTTTCTTCTCTTTCCAAATACAGTACTTGAGAACTATGAATATTCACGAGCACATGTTAGAGTTACATGTTTCAAGCCCTTATGAGTTTCTAGTTTCTCTTAGCTATCTAGAGCAGCACAGGATCCCCATCACTGTGAAACGAAACTAAAAGCACTACCCCCGACCCCGAGTGGGTGTTTTACTAACTCCCGAGAGAAAAGCCCCTAACCACCTCCCCCATAACCATCCCGTTACAACTAACTGCCCATGGCTCTCCAAGATGTCGAAATACTTGTGAAACTGTGCATGGAAAATCCCACGCCTCTTCCTTCATAGAGACGAAACACTACCCTCAAGAGTACAACGGGAAATAATTTCAATATTTCACGACAAAGCCAACAAGGGAAAATGATTGTATGTTCTTTTTACCGTATATTCAGTCTAAATTAAAAAAGGGCTTCAATGTTTTGCCATTTTGTAAATCATTTATATGTACGGTTCAGTTTATGACAAAGTTCAAATGCTAGGATGCTTCTCAAATGAACCTTGTTTAATTTTCGAGTCTTCTAAGTTCTGTGGTAGAGAAGAAGGTAATTAATTCGCCTCTTTTTAGAGAAAACGCATAGAAGACGACCCTTACGAGGCATTGCTTCTGTGGTCCGTACTCAGCAACATGCAGCAAATGGCGCTTTTCATGTGGGAGCGAGGGGAAAAGAATCTGGCGCGTGCTCTCATAGCAGGAAAGGTGTACA
The DNA here is from genome assembly GCA_022179025.1 of Porites australiensis. NCBI lineage: Eukaryota > Metazoa > Cnidaria > Anthozoa > Scleractinia > Poritidae > Porites > Porites australiensis. The sequence continues at coordinate 162,186 of BOPM01000318.1, read as the reverse complement.
AGCTGATGGCAAGGTTGACACTCCGCGATGACGCAAAGGCGGATGTCACTGACGAACTCACAGCGAATTTCGAGTAAGTGTTGCGAATATAACCTCGACATTTAGAGTCCGCTGATAACTTGTTTTACTGTATGGCTGAATCCTCCGAGGGAAAAATGAAGTGAATCCTGCGTTCCGATTAGCTACCCGAGCGTGGGTCATCTATAATAATAATAATAATAATAACAATAATAATTGAGGCAGGCTCTAATGTTTTCGATCTGTAAATCTGTGTCAACAAGGTCTAGCTGTCGTCTTCTGGATCTTGAAACTCTCAAGCATAGTATCGCAGAGCGTACTATGGCGAAAGAGACTAGTTCTTATCTAGGAAATTGCGGTTTAGTAACTTTCTCCCTTCTTATTTGCGATCAGCTCCGCAAGTCTGTTGTGGTACTTAACACACTCATCCACCTGTGGTCGTGACAACTAAAGGAGTGAACGTTCCCTGTTTGATCTTCATTACTTTTTCCGCATAATGCCTTTTCTTCTCGTTCTCATGCTTCTTGTAGATCTGCTTAGGAGTCAAGTCTCTGTAAGAGTCTGCAGTAGGGTGACACACCCGAACATCGAAGAAAGCAGATCTCTGTCTCTCTCAAAAGCCTCGAGCATGAATATCCAAACGGGCATCAGGGGCTGTGTTAGCGCCATGATTTAATGTCTCCCCAGCGACCTCCCGAAGGACCGGCTCTACTTCCACATCATTACAGACCATCCTTAGCATCTCTGCTTCCAAGTCGCGTAGTTCGTTATGGCCCTGGATAACAAACCCACCGCGCTGACACACCATTGCGTGATCCACGCTAAATTGAACACCCCATGCGCAGGTCATGGGCGCGTCCGTTATTTCCCAGCCGTACCGTAACTTATTATGATGATAATAATAATAATAATAATAATATTTACCCTCGGCAGTATTTATAGCACTTATGCTACTGGGGTCGAGCAGATGACTGAAACAAATAATTCAAATTGAACTTAACAGGGTTAAGAATCCCTGGCCTGAGGCAAACCAGCTGGCTATTTACAAGCGTGGCCAAGGATTTGAACTCGGAACTACCGTGAACAAATCCAGCTGACGGTCAGGGCGGGACTTGAACTCGGGGCCTCTGAATTACAAGTCCAGCGCTCTAACCGCTCGGCCACTCTGCAAAATAATGCATACGTCTTAGATGCGTACAGTGACCACATTTGTAAAGCATGGTATAGTGCTCTTATACGGTGACAGCCATATAAGCTTATCAAGACTCTAGATTTGCATTAATATTCAATTATTCAGTTTTTAATCAATAAAAAACGACAAGGTTTCGATTAAATTATCTTTGAAAACAGCGTGGTTATCCCAAATTTTATTTTTTTTTCTTTTGTATGCGCTGTACTTATTCTTATATGATTACAGTCAAGTCAGGTCAAGTGCACCCCCCAAAATTCCATTAATGAATTGATTATTCGAAGGCTGAGTCGGTTGGCAGTTGTGGATTTCAGATTCATCTCTACATTCTTGCATGCGTAATGAGCCGTGAATTCACACGCGATTCAGTTACGAAATTTCTACCAGCTCAGTTTCACTGAATTTGATGTAAATGTCTTCTAAGAATTTTCATTCATTCAAAGATTTTCAATCTGACCTAATACAGACAAGTTCTCGTAAATTATTCATTGCTTATTACGCATACAGTAATTCCGATTTGAATTTGACACTAGTTACGGGAACTACTAACGGATTCATTTCTCAAATAATCAATTCATTAATAGAATCTTGGGGGTACGCTTGACCTGTTTTGACTGTAAGGTCTTCTTTTCACTTTGGAAGCAAATAACTATCTGCCTCCGGCTAAAAGTTTCCGAGTAACTAAGAGCTGCTTTTTATCTTGTCAGGGAGTTTAAGCGACTGTCTGTGGCCTTCTTAGATCAGTGCTATCGAACTAATAAAGATCGCACCAAGCAGTTGCTCATTTACAACTTGAAGAACTGGGGCGGGCAGAGCTGCTTATCACTCGCTTACGCCATCGAACACGAGGAATTTATGGCTCATGTTAGTTGCCAGGGTGTTCTCACCGAAATATGGACGGGATATTTGAGGACTTCACAGAATTCCAGCCTCAAGGTTAGAAATTTCCTTTTTACAACGTTCTTGACAGCGTTTAGAACGGCTCAAGGTGGATAAGCTTGTTGTGTTTTTACATAGAAAGGCTAATCGCTTCCGACGTAGCGAATACAACTTGAAATGTAGCCTTCCTTTTCGTTTGGACTAAATCAATACGGAGCTTTAGCAACGACGACGGTGACGGCAACGAGAACATAAAAAAAATCAATAATAAGCTTAGATAAGCAAACCAACAACACATGCATCATGCTTTTTGTACACTTCTTTGACGTCACTGCTCGACTATAACGTCATATCACCTTTGTCACGTTTTACTAAGGACGTATTAAGGACCTTACGATCCGACAACGGCGACGTCTATGAAAACGTCGCTGGAAAATAGACTTTGCATCCTTTCACTTTTTTGCCCGATTATTCCAAGAGGCTCACTTACTTAAAAGAAGGGAATTTAGGTTGGAGCTTAGGAGAAGGGGCCGCGCCCACGTTCTGACCCCGAGAAATTGTAGAATTTACCGCCTTGCCGTTCCCGTTCCCAAGTAAACTTAAAATTTGGTCATTTTACGTCTTAGTTATGCAGGAACTGCAAAGAAATGTACACTAAAAGCGTGATGCACGTGCAGAGATGTTGTTTTGCTCATTAAACCAATTGCTTTTTTGACGTTCCCGTTGCCGTAGCCTGTGTACAGACGTCCCCCCTCCCTCAGAAAAAAATCGAGAGAAGAGAATTTTACATATTGAGCGGGTCCAAATAGACACGATTAAGTTTTAAAGAGCGCAAATTCATTTTTTAGTGACGTTTTCACTGCCGTCGTCGTCGTCGTTGCTTAAGGTCCCTATTAAAACACATGACGACAAATTTCTCTTTCCACTTTTAAACTTTGTTTGTCCCTAAGAAAAATTCACCTACTTGAACATTTTTAGCGAGTTGGAATAATTGCAACAAAGTATGAAAACAGAGAAGTCCTTTAAACAGTGATGTTTTCGCTGCCGTCGCCGTCGTCGTAGCTAAAGCTTCCTAATTCTTGTGGGAACTCCACGACAGCAGATACAAGTAGAACTTCGGTTCTGGTCTCTGTAGACTGCATGAGTCCGCTCCTAAGTATTTTTTTGCGTCTGTATTTTATCCCATTAGATCGTATTAGGGCTTCTGATTCCCACCACAGTACTTTCACTTGAGTTTCATCAACTACCGGAAAAAAAAGAGAATCTTGGAACGGACAGTCCCATCTCCAGCTCAGACGTTCCTGAAAATGGAGGGAATGAAGGAAGTGAAAAAGGGTATGAGTGCAGAATCTCTCTTAAAACAATTCAAGCACTTTGCCTATTGAGAGACGTGAATAATGTTGAGGTTGTTGTTGCTTATTATTTGATTGGAGGAAGTTTGTGAAATTAGGGGATTTGTCAAGATATTCTGAAAGAACAACATCTAAGAGTCCTACTCGCCAAAAACTAGCATTTCGGGGCATATTGTTTCTGAGATATTAGCCCAGTGATGCTCCAGTGACTCCATACAAATCCTTCTAAATTTGACTCAGTTTGCCACACTAGGAACCGAGTCAAACTTAGAAGGATTTGTACGGAGTCATCGGAGCATCACTGGGCTAATATCTCAGAAACAATATGCCCCGAAATGCAAGTTTTTGGCAAGTAGGCCTCTTAGATGTTGTTCTTTCAGAATATCTTGACAAATCCCACAATTTCACAAATTTAATTTTTATGACGTTTTTGTCTATAGAAATTTAACTGCTAAAGCTATATGGCAGCAGAGAGACAACAACGTACTTTCCAGTCAATTTACTGTGGAACAAATGTTTCCCATTGATTCTGAACCAGAGGGTGGAAAGGGGTATTAAAGGTTCAAGGGTCACTGAATATCATTCTCAAGTCTGCGTTTACAAAAAGGAATTATAGCATTATTATGAGTAACTATAGCTTCTGTATTAATTGTCTCTTAGAAACATTTTCTCAGCGAGTAAATTCGACCTGAACATAGTATGGCGGGAAAAAGAGAAAGGATCCCTGTGGAGGAAATTGACGTGGAGCGAAACCTTTATAGCGTTCTACCATGCTCCAGCAACTAAATTTTGGGCCAACGTGGTGAGGGACGACTTTTTTTTGTTTTATTGTTTGTTTCTTTGTGAGATTTTTCTGCCAGTTTAAGATTTAAAATAAAGTCCTTGATAAGTTGTAGCATTTTTCAAAAGGCCATATAATTTATTAGATATGAACAAATAAGTTGTCCCCGACAAACAGTACAAAGGATTAAGGAACTCGGTATGTCTAGATTCATACAAGTTATGATGAAATATTGTAAATAGACCACATCTAAGGACTTTGTAGTACGGTGCTCGTTTTACTTAA
>BOPM01000318.1:126292-156855 GCA_022179025.1 Porites australiensis | reverse complement strand
CCACATCGACCCTACATCGATCCCACATCGACCCTACATCGACCCCACTTCGACCCCATATCGACCCTACATCGACCCCACATCGACCCCACATCGACCCTACATCGATCCCACATCGACCCTACATCGATCCCACATCGACCCTACATCGCTCCTACATCGACCCCACATCAACCCTATATCGACCCTACATCGACCTCACATAGACCCTAGACTCACCTTTTTTAAACACAGCTTGGTCAATAGTGAATATATACAATCACCACCACATTTTTCCCTCCTCAATTTTTTTATTCCCTCCTCTACAATTTTATTGTTTTCCCTCTTCAACGTTTTTATTCCCTCCTCTACATTTTTATTAGCGACCTTAAATTTAGGTGGACGGGGACATAGAGGACGGTGGCTTTGGCCGCGGCGGCTTGGGGAGGGACGACGTTGACTTGGCGAGAGAAACAAACTTTAAGTTTCAGTAGAGGTGACGAGAAAGAGAGATTTTGGTCTACTTTTATATGATGGTGTCATATCAGATGAGGAATTCGTTCAATGAAAACTAGTTGAGCACCTTGTTACTCTAAAGAGAATGTTTGTCGCTTCATTGAGCTCATTTGCGATCTACGTATCGGCCACATTTTCCCCCGCTCCACAGTTCTTAGAGTAACAACGGCTGGTAATCGAGCTTACACAGTTCTGGGCTTGAAGCGGTAGGGTTCACTTACAAGAATTTCTTGAGCAAGCTGAATATCGTGAATTTTAGTCCACTCCACATTCTTAAAATAAAAACAAATTATACGATGGACAATGCGCGCGATAAACAAGCCGAGTTCCTTCATCTTGCTTTATCAAGGGGTTTACTTTGTCGAATAAATGAACCTATGAACACGTAATTTTATTTTGGCCTATAACTTAAGCAGAAAAAATGAACTAAATACTTCGTGAATAAAGAAAAGGGTAGAAGCCGATGTTCACATGATGCGAGAGTATTAAATGTGATAATTTTATCGCTGGGAATTCTAATCCTGCAGTTGCACCATTTGGACAAGTTCAGTGTGCTATATTCCATCATAAAATAGTGTTATGACAAGTAATTGAGAAAAGTTTACCATTTGAAGTAAACTAGACATTTTGAAGATATTTTGAAGACAAAAACACGAAGAGAAAACTCACGTTCTCGAGACACCGCCGCACTAAGCCTTCTCACCGTCGCGACTTGCAGTCGACGTAGGCTGGACGGCTGAGATAGATGCAAATCAGGCCCAATTCGGGCAACTTTTATTTCCGGTTGCAGTCCTTCACCCTACCGTCCACCCTAACGTGAGGTCTGTATTATTTTCCCTCCTCCATGTTTTTATTGAATCCTCCTCCTCCTCCACCTCCTCCTCATTTTTATTATTTTCCCTTCTCAATGTTTTTATTCCCTCCTCCTCCTCCTCCTCCTCATTTTTATTGTTTTCCCTCAAAAAGGCCAAAGAGGTCAAAATCAGACCTAAAAGGCCAAACTCAAATGCGATGGCCTGATTTTGACCTCTTTGGCCTTTTCGAGAGAAAACAATCGAAATGTGGAGGAGGTGGAGGTGGAGGTGGAGGAGAAGGAGGAGGGAAAACGATAAAAATGAGGAGGGGTGGAGGAGAAGGAAATAAAAACATTGAGGAGGGAAAATAATAAAAATGAGGAGGAGGTGGCGGAGTAGGAGGAGGATTCAATAAAAACATGGGGAGGGAAAATAATAAAATTGTGGAGGAGGGAATAAAAGAATTGAGGAGGGGAAAAATGTGGTGGTGGTTGCATATATTCCCTATTCACCAAGCTGTATTGAAAAAAAGTTGATTCTAGGGTCGATGTGGGGTCGATGTAGGGTCGATATGGGGTCGATGTGAGGTCGATGTGGGGTCGGTGTGGAAGGAGGAGGGAAATCTAGATTGAGGAGGGAAAATAATAAAAATTGTGAAGGAGGAGAATAGAAAAGAATGAGGAGGAAGTGGGGAAAGATTAATATTGTGGATAGGGAGGGAATTCAAGAATGAGGAGGGAAAATAATAAAATTGTGGAGGAGGGAATTAAAAAATTGAGGAGGGAAATTAATAAAATTGTGGAGGAGGAGGAAAATAAAAATGAAAAGGGAGACGGGTAGGTAAAGCACTGTCTTTCGTGCTAAAAAAGGGCTAGTTTGCCTTTGCCCTCATGAATATGTACGATTTGCCCGTCAAAGGTCAGTGAACCGGAACTAGGACACTCACAGCAGTAGGAAATAGGACATGCATAATTACGTTACCAACTAACACACGACCTTATCTTAATGAGATTCCTGCGCATTTTATTCATGAGATAAAGACAAAAGGTTATGACGTCATTGGCGTTAATGTATTCCTGCGCAAGTTAATGAAGTTCCTGCGCCAAAAAGTGGAGTAAACGGTCCCTCCTATACCACTAAGTTTCTTTTAAGGAAGCTAAGCGTGCGGTTTGCCTTCAGTTGGCTGTTATCTCGTCAATGTGTCGATTCCACTTGAGATCTTTTGAGGGCCATATACCTAGGTATTTCGCGTGATCAACCTCCTTTCTTGGAGTGCCATGCAGGTAATAAGTATGTTGGAATGGGGTTTTAGACGGCGAGATCAGGAACACCTCCCACTTAGTGATCATTAAACTCCATCCTCCAAGTTGCCTCCCATTTCTGTAGCGCTTCAAGGTCATCCTAGAGCTGTCTGCGGTGATCTTCACTTGTGATAGTCAAATAGAGAATGGTATCGTCGGCGAATAGGTGAACCATTGATCTTATGTTCTGCGGGGGGATCGTTAATGTCTACCAGAAAGAGCACTGGACCTATGACGGAGCCTTGAGGCACACCAGAAAGGACAGCTACAAAATTAGACCTCTCGCCATCGACCAGTACGCATTGTCGCCTATTTTCAAGGAAGGCTTTAATCCACTTCAGAGTGTCGCCTCCAATACCATAATTCTCCAGTTTATAAAGAAGTCTGTTGTGAGGAACCTTATCAAAGGCCTTTGAACAGTCTAGTATGATGATATCAGTCTGCTTAGCATGCGAGTTGTCGACAACATCATTACAAACTCAATTAGCTGCGATTAATACGACTTGAATCTGCGAAAGCCATGCTGCAAATGATAGAGGAGATTGTGATGTTATAGATGTGACATGATACTCCTAGTTGCTCTAGCAATTTACTGCAGATACATGTCGGGGAAATTGGTCTGTAGTTTGCTGGACTCTCCTTATCGCCTTTCTTAAAGATGAGTATTACCAAGACTTTTTTCCAGTCCTCTGGTACTTGGTGAGATGATAGGGACTTACTGAAGATCTTCTGAAGGACTGTTGCTATTACTGAAAGCTACTGAAGAGAGCTCCCCGAGGACCATGGTAGAAAGACCATCATGCCCAGCGGCCTTGCGTGGCTTTAGGTTATCTAATAGCTTAGCTTAGCAAAGTGAGTTGTATCACGTCAGTTGATGGTATTAAACTCTGGTTATTAACCTGATTGGTCAATTAAGTCGCGATGTTATTGGTCGTTTGTCAGTTAAGCGATGATGTTTTTGGCTATGAAGACTCGTAATATCATTGGTGCGTTTCGATCCGTCTTTTGTCACAGTTAAACAGTCGTTTATTGTCAGTCAAATTGTCAGTTGTCCAGTTAGTTTTGCTTGATTCCGTCAATAAGTTGTTTGTACTGTGCCGGTAACTGTTGACTGCGATTCAAAGGTGTTTTTTCTAAGTTAGTAAACCAGCTTTCTAAAGTGAGTCGTTGATATGAGTAGTCTGTAGAATATGTAATACATGTCGCAGAGTCCCAGTCGATTTGATGTTTCGTCTGTTAATGGCATGGTGCTCAGCAATGTGACTGTTGACAGGTTTTGCAACTGATTTTGAATTCATTGTTGTTATTGTTGTTGACTTTTCAGTTTGATTATATGTTATTCCTGGCTCTGTTCAGCTACGTTGTTCTTGTTCGTCAAGACAAAATTCCTTCCATCGGCGAAATTGTGCTTATCATCTTCGTTTGTACTTTGTGCGCTGAGGAAATCAGACAGGTAACACAATCTTGTATATAACGACCTCTAGCATAGCTGTTTACTCTTTGACACTTAAAAAAGAGATCACTTATGTACTACATACATTGAACTTCACTTGCTTTGAGAAGAGAGTATAATCTTACTGATTTTGGTGCCCTGCGTACGGTACTCGTTGGGCGCTGACAGATTTTAACACACACTGTTTTCAAGTACCGAGTGCTAGAGATCGATGGATGGATGAAGGGATAGATACTTTATTGGTATGGACATTGCAGCCAGAGGCTGAATTGCGTATATGCATACAAAACACAAAAACTACTAAATTATAGAAAACGCACAAATTGCAATCGATTTAAGAAATTCAAAAGATATAACTATAAAGGATATCTACAAAAAATATACAAAATACGAACAAAGATTTATTTGAAAAAAAACTGGTGGCTGTTAGAATGAGTTTACCCGAAGGCATTGGGAATTAATAAAACAACTCTTGGCCCTACAAGTTTTAAACTCGACACCAAAAGTCCTGGCATGCCTGAAGGGGTTTGACTATGTATATTGAGTAAAATTGCGGAACAATTCGGTTTGCGATTTAAATAAAAGATTACTCTTTTTTGGTAGATTCTTCACTCCGAACCACCAACACTGAAAAACAAATTCAAAGCATGGGCCTCCAGTTACTGGAACCGTCTCGACGGCCTCGCAGTGGTATCGTTTTTCATTGGCCTTGGACTCAGACTATACCCACCAACGCGTGATGCAGGTCACGTGGTTTACTGCTTTGATGTGGCTATGTGGATTATGCGTCTGATGCACTTTTTTTATGTTAGCAAACACATGGGACCTTACGTGGTGATGATTGGCAGGATGGTAAGGGACGACAGTTATTGAATATCATTTAAATATTTAGCTCAAAGTAACACGCCGGGTTACATAGTAATTTCTCTATTTGGAGTTCAAATTTACCACATTGCATTATTTAAGCACGCATGATTCATATCCTTTACATAATTTTGATCGTTACAGTATACAAGTGTCACATGTTGACATAAATAGTCAAAGTAAAAAAGGAAAGTGGCCAATTGAAAGTGGGCAAAAAATAACGGGGATTCAGTCCAACCTGGTTGGAATGCTTTGAGTGCAAGGCATGGTAAACTTGTCGGGCTTCATAACTATTAGATTATATTAACTACAGCGTATAGCTCTCTGATTTTAGTAACCAAATTGAACTTACAGGGTAATGAGTAAAAACAATGCTATTTCTAGGTTATATATATCCTCATCATAGAAAAGCAGGGTAAGTGCTAATCGGTTCTGTTTGAATGTCAAGTAACTGAATGAAAAATTACTTTTACGTCAGAGATTTCACATTTTGAAAAGAACCTTGAGGCAATTAAAGAAAACACATTCAGGAAAATTTACCTTGATATTCTTTTTTTTTTTTGAGTCATGAAAATATTTAGGAAGTGCGAGAAACACACTACTGCTCCTTTTTCGTATTTCTTTAGCAACTTTGTTGTTGTTGCTGTTTGGTTATTTGCTTGATGATTTTTATTCGTGTAATGCTTGTCAGGGCATTGGCCATTCTAGCCTTGCAAAACATTTTTTATTTAATATCTTTTGACTCCTTAGACTCTGGATTTAATGCATTTTCTTCTGATCATGGTGGTTTTTTTCCTGGCCTATGGAATTCCTCAACAAGCTATCCTGTACCCAAACGAAGGTCCTTCCTGGTCCATGGCATCTCGGATCTTCTTCATGCCTTACTTTCAGGCCCATGGAGAACTCTTTTTGGATGCTCCACATAAAAGTAAGTATTTCGTTTTGATAATCGCAGAATACCAGGTGATGGCTACCATTTCGTGAACGTGTATTCGAAAATAGAAGTTTTGTCGAGCGCAATAGTCCGCGGTTACAATTATACTTCCACAGAAAACTTTCGTTATTCAGCTCGTCTTTTCCTTTGTCTTAATTTGATCTTCGACAAAGATATCCTTTACGCTCGAAATGTGCTACATTTGTGATTGGGGCTCTATGAGCCTATGGGTCTGTGGTCCCACGGTTTCTGGGTTTATGTGTATGTGGGTCTGGCTGTGGTAGCTAATTGTCTCGTATATTTTATTCCAGTTGAAAACACGACGACCGTTTTTGGCACTGCAAGAAAAGATAGCTACGGGGACACAGTGGTGTTATTCATGACTGCGATTTACTTGCTTGTCGTCAACATTCTTCTGTTAAATCTTCTTATTGCTATTTTCAAGTAAGTCTCCAACAGTAAATTGCTCTATTAAAAAGTTGCTTGGGGCTCGTTCGAATGACCATATTCCGGAGTAAGAAAACATGGAATAGAGTCAAAAATCACTTGTTTTACAATGATGAAATCTAGAAATCTGGAGGATATTAACAAATGAGATGAAAGTGGTCTTCTAATGGTCCAAAAAGTGGGGATTGAACGGATTTGTCACAAATTTCTGCGTATTTTTATTCCAGAATTCGATATGCATACAGAAAGATCGTCATAAATAGTCGACTAATTCGTTACGCTATCACCGTACTATTACTTACATGTAGACCTAGCCTAGATAATCGAACTCTAGTTTTACAATAACTGAGTCATTTCTCGCGCGCTCTTTTGCCGAGAGCTATGGTCGATAAGATTGCAGACCATGGAAATGATGTGATGTTGGCACAATTTGTTTTTTTCTTTTCTCTCGCGCGCGAATTTTCGAGAAGCTTCAACCTAAATGGATTTCAACAACCACCAATGTTACTGCAAATGTATTGACGACAATTTTCCATGGTCTGTTCTCTTACAGACCATAGCAATGACGTCAAAAATGTTCAAAAGTCAAGTGTAACCACTAGTCGCAGGCGAGTGGTTTTACTGCAAACATTTTAACACGTTGACATCATTTCTATAGTCGATAAGAGTACAGACCATGGAAATTTGTCGTGGATTTGTTAGTTCTTAAAATGATAATAATGATAGAACGCTAGTTCTATCGACCTCAACTCTGTGCCTGTCACTGATTGAGTTCAACTGAATTCGGTAATCGAACAACATAGAACAATTACCGAACCAATCAAACGTTTTCCACGCAGGGTGTCAGAGGCCTGTCCTTACGCTACGAAGCTTATCGAACACAATGGAACTTAATTCGATTGCTTTGTAACAGACCTTTTGGTTGCAAGTCCATCGCTCTCACCACTTGGCCACGCTGTCTCCAAGATTGAAAAACGGAACGATTAGGTCCGATTGCCTCCGACGGGGATGGAGACCGTGCTTATTGAGGTGCAGTCTCCATGACACTTAAAGTTAGACTACTGTAACCGGGGCCAGTTAGGCAAAGTTGACCAACTGGATTACAGGAAAATAACAATTACATTCCAAGAAAGTTGGTCCTGAGCCAATCAGCAGCTCGTAAAAAAAAATGGCAATAAGTTACTCAAAGCACAGATTTAAATATTGATAGCAAACGTTTATCAAGAAAAATGTTTCGCCAGACAATGTTTTTCTATTCGAACCTTTACACTGATATAACACCCAGGAGACATTTGTTTGACACACGCTGTTATTTTGTCATCTACCAGCAATTTTTTTTTCGCTTCCATTGCCGCGCTTTGCACCCGGGCTTTGCAACAACATCACGAGCTCAAGTCAAAAATTTAACTAACCGGACTAACGTGTACGCTTTTTTTGCCTCCGTTATTCACTCTAACAGACTTCTCTGGAAAGACGGGCTTTCTTCAGCGGTTCCATAGGTAACTTCTATAGGTTGTAACTGGTTGATTTCGATCCATTTTGTTTATTTCGGTTATGATTGACACCTAACTTTCCCGGAACGTATTGTCATTTTCCTGTAATCTGATTGGTCAAATTCGTCTAGGTGGCCCCTGTTATAGTAGTCACACTGTAAAGACACCTAAAAATGTTGAAACGCATGAAAATCGCTTGAAAAACCTTAACTATTAATGGTGTCCAAAGCTCATTCTTAAGGAGAAAATCAACTATCAATCAAATATCCCTGAATTAATTGTAAAAGATAAGGTGAAAATGGCTTGAGAGTCGGCAGCGTGTGCCTTTTATGCCATAATTCTTACATCTTTATCTACATGTAGCTATTTAACTTTCATCCTTTACACCTGTGGAGGTGGTTGTGGTCGAGCGGTTAACACTTCGAACTCTGGATCTGGACAAGGAACTGTACTCCACTTTGTCTCTCCTCACTCAGGTGTATAAATGGGTACTGGCGACATACTGCTGGGGGGTAACCCTGCGATGGACTATCATCCCGTTCAGAAGAGAGTAGCAATACTCCTAGGCATGCCTCATGCTAAGGAAACCGGGATAATATAAGCTCCGGCCGTTTGAGCCTTTGGCTCCGTAAGCCTTTGCCGTTACCCTTAATTTACATATTATTATAGCTATTTAACTTTCATCCTTTGCATCTCAGTAATACGTACGAGAAGGTGCAGACCAACGCAAAACAGATCTGGATGTTTGAGCGTTACTACCTGGTTACAGAATACAAGCAGAGACCTGTCTTGGTACCACCGTTCATTATCTTGAATCATGTGATCTACGCTATAAGATTCTTGTACCGCTGCTGTTTCAAGAAATCTTGCCATCGAAATGGAAATCAAGACGCTGCTTATACAGTGACAAGTAAGACGTCTAGTTTTTAAAACCAAAGCAAAGTTCGCCAGAACTTCGTGGTCTGAACTATTCAGATCGAAAAAGGGAGAGCAGAAGGTAACTTTTAAACAACTGCGTCTTGATTCGATCCTGATATATATGAAAGAAGAATGCGCAATTGCTAACCTTCAGTGTTAGGCTTTCATGGTTTTTGATGACAGAAACGATGGGAGATAACATTCTAATCACACACCAGTTAATCGGGTCAACATTAGATTCCACCGTCCAGAACCACATTAGACACGTCATGATTGTTACACAAAGCAGTTCATCATATAGAAGCAAGTGCACTGGCTATAGTGATCAAGGTTGAAAACTGACTATGATAATTAGGGTTAAACACTGACAATAGTGATTAGGGCTAAGCACTGACTCGAAATGGTTAACTTTCATTTACTGTTAGGTCTGTCACCATAAACATGTAAAACGAAGCTGATCTCGCAGTCGAATCCACCGTGGTAAAGGTGGTGGAGACGATAGGACTCGGTGCCTCGGTCCCGGGATCAATAGGACTTAGATTAAGAAAAGAGATTAGAAGGGCAGACGTTTGAGTGACTTAGAAATTTCATGTAAGGGTAGCTAAGAGGGGAAGGTGGTTCTGAAGAATGGAATCGAATGCTGACCAGTTAATCGCCATGTAAGCAGCTGTATTTTATCTTTCCCTAGGGAATTCCTATGACAATAGCATGAAAATTTTCGAAGAGCGATGCGTGGATGAATACCTCAGAGAGAAAAACGCACTGCTTCGTGCCACCCAAGAAGAACAAATCAGAGTGATCAATGATAGGTATAACCAGCCGGAATTATGCTTCTAGTTACATTTTTTGTCAGTTAGATCAATCAATTAGTGACTATTTTTACAAAATTTTATTGGGAGGAGCGTGGACCAAAAAGAAACAAATGCTTTTCATTGGCTGCACTTTGATAAATTTTGAAAGTATGGCTTTTGATACTAAGAATAAGTAAAGTAGCCAGTGGTGAACGATTGCTTTTTTCTTTGTTTCGTTTTGTTTATGTTTGTTTGTTTGTTTGTTTGTTTGTTTTTGTTGCTTCTTTTGTCCTTTCTAGATATATTTATTTACCAAACGAGTTTCAAACCTCACAAAAAATGCTTACAGGTAGTTAAAAAGATAACCATTATTCCAATATGATAGATATGCTTTTATCCTTTGCAAATCTGACAGCATGGGTTCAGTTTCTAGCCAGCTCCAAGATATGTTTCGATTTGTTAACCAGCGGTTCAAGAAAGTTGATGAAGAGTTCTATAGACTGGGAAAACTCGATTCGAAATCAAGGCCTCCATCTATCGCAGACGTATTAACAGGTAAAATTATAGTGTGGGACTGTTTTTGTTCTCCAGATGTAGAAAGTGTTTGTATTATATTAGCTGTATAATTAGTGTGTACAATCGCTCTTAGGCCTAGCTGTCTACACTTCGCAGGATAAAGGCTTACCATGCACATTTATCCAGACCCAAATTATGAAACGCCCCCGTTTTCAATATAATGAACAATGGTTTCGTGGTAAGACGAGTAAGTGGGGTATATTACGTTGCGTTTTCAAATATATGGGGGCTGGTGAACCAGGCCTTAGGTACAAAAGTGAAAAAACGGACTTTAAAAGGGGAACCACAATTAATGGTAATCCATTAGTTCTCACTGTGGCCCACAAGTTTTAAAGAATCCCAGCTGGCCGGAGGAAAACCAGTTGGCTCAATATTAGGGAGCTTAAGCAACGACAACGGCAACGGCTATGATGACGTTTCCAAAGAGTGAATTCTGGCTGTCTCACACTTCATCGCTCTTATTCAAACTCTTTTAATTTGTCAAATGTTGGCGATTTTTTTCAGAAGGTGAATTCTAAAGGACCTTGTCATAGTACAGAAAAGAAATAGAAAGTCGTTGTCTTGTGTTCACGTCCTCGGTAAGACGTGAATTTGGGCAGTTTCAAGTCGTAGTCTTGTAGAGACGGCAAGGAAATGTACAAAAACGCGTGATGCACGGGCAAAGTTGTTGTTTTGCTAATCTAAACTTATTGCTTTTTTGCCGTTCTCATTGTCGTCGCCGTCGTCGTAGTCCAGTTCCGCCCCACCACCCCCCCCCCCCCCCCCCCCCCCCCCCCCCCCCCCGGGCGGCGGGGGGGTGCCCCCCCCCCCCCCCCCCCCCCCCCCCTATGTCACGCAACGCCGGGAGTGAGAGAGGGTCCCTCTCTCTACCGCTCTCTCCAGGCGTTGCGTCACCTAGAGAGACGGGACGGACCTGGACTACCGTCGTCGTTGCTTAAGCTCCCTTTTTGCGAGCTTGACCGGGGAGATGAGCTCGGGACTGCCGAGAACAAATCCAGCTAGCTGTTAGGGTAGGGATTGAACTCGGGGTCTCGGGATTGCAATTTCAGCGCTCTTATACTACTACATGAGAAATTTCTGTAATTTGCTTGGCTTAGAGCAGTGGTATTTCAGCTTAATTTGAAATACCTACATGTGAAAATTACAAACCTTTCGTGGCTAGTAGTATAAACAAATAATAGCATGATTTATACCTGATATTTTGGTGTACATACCACTCGTGATATTTCAAAATATGTCTCAAAGAGGTAGACACTTCGTCCCACGAATGTCGTGAGAATTTTTCGCGGGAAGACTCTGCTGCTTAACTCTACTCTTTAGAATGTGAACTACCTTTTCTTCCCTCTTAGGACAAAGTGGGTGAATGCAGTGTCAACTGGCAAGAAGTCAGCGTTCAAATCAACCTGCAAGCCAATCTCTCATTTATCTTGCACAAGGTGGCCACGTTAAATAACGCATTCTTTTGAATGGAATCCCGGCCTTAAGTCACATTTCATTTACTTCTTCCCCTGTCTGAAGTTACCTTCCGGTGACCGGGATATATTGTGCGTGTGTGTTGATTTTTTTTTTTCATTTCTTGCTTCGTGAATATCTTATTCATACAAAAGTCATACAATTGGGTAGTTTCTTGTTGGTGTTGCAATCACAAACTGGACCCTGGCGGGGGTCACTCCTGGGAATTCTTGGTAGGGGTGCGCCGCCCGGTTCTCCAGACCAGAAAGACTAAAATCTGTCATTTTTCACACCCTTTTCCACACCTGGAGCCCGTTTCTCGAAAGTCCTGTTAACTTTTTGGGCCCGAAATCAAATATTCAAATCGAAATATAAAGAGTAAGAGCGCGGGTCCCGCCAAGCAAACTACTCCATTTTGGTTCATTAACTGATAGTTTTATCGTGTTAGATGCAAAACTATTGAAACTTCGATCTTTAATGTAAAAGGCAACAGCTTACCAGGCTCGTTAATTATCGGGACTTTCGAGAAACGGGCCCCTGACCCCAAAAATCCATGCCCGTTTGCAGACCTGGCCTCCAAGAAATTACGTCATCATTACTTAGATTAGAACAGCATCAAAAAAGATTTCTTAACGACCATTTCGAATTCGCATAATTCTTTTTCTTACTTACTTATTTGGAATTGAAACAATAAATACGTTCATACACTCCCGTAGTTCCCTTGAAAACCATACCCGATTCCAGACCAAAATGGGTAAAGTCTATACCCGTTTTCAGACCAAAACGGCGGAAACACCCTACCCTTTGGGGCGGCACATGCCTATATGGCTTATATAAGGCATTCCCCCTGCCCCTCCCCCTCCCGGGAACTGAACGACGTAAATAAAAGAGATTGTCATGAAAAGACACTGAACAATACCACACCACAATAACACATAAGCGAACCAACAATGGTTTCCTCAACACCAAGAAACACTTCACAATTCTTTCAACTTCATGAGCCAATATATAAACAGAAGGATAAGTTTTAAAAGTGTGTTGAGATTAATGAGTGAGCTCAATTACGGGCCTCTTTGCAGCAAATGCAACCTCGCTGCTTTTCTGAAAATGGGAGAAATGAAGGGCAATGGCATTTTTGCCGATTGAGCTATATTTTTTGGAATGATTTTGCAGGGTTGCTCTCGAAAATTAGCTTTCTTGTCTTAAGTATACTTAGCGGTTGTTAGTTTTTTCCCGTTGTTAGCGTTTGGTTTTCAGTTTTAATCAAAATGAAAAGTGTTTTTCGCATTGTGTTTCCACAACTGTTTTTGAACCGTTTCCTGGGGTGGCCCACTTCTGAAATGCCTTCTGATTCAGTTGCTGGGCCTTTCAGTGTTTGTTTACACCATGTAACTGAAAATTGGAGTGAGATTTGCAGTGCTTAATTTATACCCACTGTTTTGGTTGAAACTTACATCAGAGTCACGTTGATTTTGTTTATTATAATTTGCCATTTTGAGGGTGCTCGTTTTAAGCGCCTATATCGTCTAGTTAATCAAGTTTCAGTTTGATTAGTCAGTGTTTTTAGAGTGTTGTGTTGTTTTCAAGACTCTTGCCATGTTTGTAAAATGGAAGTTGAATTAAAATTGATATTCTGAGTGCCTATTCGTTTCTGACTTATTTTTGTATGAAGGTCCTTTATTATAACGCAGTTGAGCATAGAGTGGGCCGAAACCCGAGATTCCCTCATCTACATTGTAGCCTGGGAGAGGCGATTTCCCAAAGGGAACAATCTATCCAGTCCAAAGGGAGCTGTGGGAAGTATTCTCTTTTAATCTGACCCATAGCCATGACTTTTACTGCACCTGGTCTGGCAAAATTATCTCTGTTGACTATAAACTGAGTTCGCTTATTCAACCCACTTCTTGTTAAGAGATGAAACACTCCAACTCGTGTTTGATAAATTGAATCAAGTCATGAATATTATGCTAGACAATCCAAAGTAACCGTTTACCAAATTTTATGGTCTGACGACTGCCAGAAAGCTTTCACTCGCACAGCATTTTTATTTAGGTTGAAAGAGTGCTTCACGTTATGCTTCATAGTCAACAGAGGTAGTCTCGGGTATTATCACCTTGCGTATTATCACTTCAGTCCTCGATAGGACAGTAAATAAAGGAGAAGTGTTATTTCTGTCATATTTTCTGCTAAAAGGGAAACTAAAAAAGAAAATTACAAATTTCGAAAATAAGCTGGTTTGTTTATCAGGAGGCTACCTTGGGGAAACAGAAGCTTGCGGGAGCTGTTGACCAACCCACGCAAGAAATTCAGATGGAGAGGGGTGGGAAGAGACGACCTACGGCAGCGACTGTCAGTAAAAGAACCGACGGAGAGCTTGCTCGCAAGACCGCTGTTTCCCCAACAGATTTCGATTATAAGCTGCACTTCGAACCAATCAACATTTTAGTTTAAAAATATCTGTTTTTTTATTCTCCATATAAAGATATTTATGTGTCCTGATTTGTCCTAAGAGGCATTAAACCGTGTAAGAATTCTAATTTAAGTGTCAGCCCGCATGCAGACATCTCCTAGTTCCGAGTATATCGCCCGGCCCCCACTAACTTTATGCTACATAGCAGGCGCTTGGAAGTAATAAGCGAGAAAAGACGGGGCGCGCGACAAAGACACACGAGAGGAGAGTGTCTCCCTCGCGCGCCTCGTTCTTTCTTGCGCCTTTCCAAGCGCCTGCAACGTAGAATATACTTAAAGCGCCAGTCGTGGTCGGCGCCAGGCGCACTGCATGCTTTCCACGAGAACAGCATTTGTAGTGACAGCAGGCCATAACCAGGGACTTTCACCTGCTATTTATTCGAGTCAAGACTCTTTACTGATGAGAATATGTTCGACGCGAGTTTAGAGTACCACAGGATCACCAAAAATAAGGTCGCAAACATTGGACTTTTAGTGGTTTTGGATGACCTGTGGAATCGTTTGTTTTTGTTTTAGTTTTGTTGCTGTTACTTTTTCTTTCACTTTTTCTTATGTCATACAAGAGAGGCGCAACTGACATACAGAGCAGAATTTCTTATTTCTACGGGGAAAGTAATCGAAGACGTCCAAAAACTGATAAGCTTAAGAATAAGCCGTGAGAGTTCTTGTGGACCCCTAGCAACGGCTTTAATTTCCCAACTTCCTTATTCCGTGTAAAGGAATAGGAGGTGTCTGCATTGTAGGTAAAATGCGCTCTGGGGCAAAAAAAACCAAACTTTCACCAAGCAGCCTAAGCACAAAGAACGGTTACTAAGGACGCTAAGTTTGATTCAGAATTTCCTTTGTTTCTTAGCCCTAGTTATTCACAGAAGACAAATGATTAACCTGAGAACGAATTTTAACCACAAAATCTGCACTCAGGCCGCCAAACATTGTTCTTTCTCCTTCCTTCCTCCCTGAACCCTATCTTGTTTAAATTCTCAACGCTAGCTTGCTTTCTTTTCCTCATCTGGTTTCCAGTTTGGATTGAAGTGTTTCTCTAACGGCTCCCATACTTTGTAGTAATCATGATCCACTTTCAGACATGTTTCATTTCCCCATTTTGTGATGGCCATACTGAGACTGCTTTCAAACATGAACGCCTACAACGAAAAAAAATGAATAGAGCAATTCCCAAACTAGTCTGCTACACAGCCGTTTTTAGTGTCGTCACGCAACGCTCCTCATTGCGTGACGACTCTAAAAACGGCTGTGTAGCAGAGTATTCCCAAACCAGCTAAGGCTATATTTCCGCTATACCAGATAGTTTTTGCGCCGGCGCGAAAACCATACCTGACAAGGCTTCTTTTCTATTCACACATAAGAACAGTGATTTCGGCGCGATTTCTGTAACGAAGAGAAGCTGCGCGGCGCTGATCTCTAAAGGGGAGAGTCACATACTTTTCTTATCGGATAGGTATTCATACAATACCGAATAGCTTTGTCACGAAAAGCTTCCCAGTATAGTCTGAACATAGCTTAAGAAATGATGATAGATGTGGAAAAGATCAAGGTAAGCCATGGAGTTCCACATAGCCAGATCTCATCCTACGAGCCTAAGCTGAAGTATCCATTTGACTAGAATAAGGCCAATATGCGATTTCTATTGGTTTCGACAAACCTGAAAATCACGCCAAAGCAGAAAATCGAAAGGAAAAGTGAAGGAGAGAAAGAAGAAAAAACAAAGGCTACACTTTTGGTTTTTATTACGGTTACTAGGAAGACAAATAGTTTTTTTAATAATAAAGAATGAATGAGGAACAGTTGTGCAGAACAAGTAGGTAACTTTTAAGTCCTTTCAGGTATATGTTGAGATTCAGTTTTATTCCTGGTTTAAGTTTAACTTTCCTTTGTTTTTGTGGGTATGGTAATGTCTGATAATCTTTTTGTGATGTACATAGGAAAATAAAATTTAAAGCAAGGGCAAAAAAGAACCAAAGCAGAGTATATATCCATTGAAACTGTCACAACAGAACACTTTGAGTCAACAGCTGTCCCGGCCATTTGACAATACATTTATTGATTTTAAACCGGTTGCAATATACTCAAGTAATCACTAAACAATGATCATGAATGCCGTCATGGCCAACATACAATTTCTTTACTCTGGTCCACTTGGTAATGTTAAAAACGCCAGGCTAGGGTTTGAATTAATTATGCACTGTTCATGTTATACATACCATAGTTCCATCTGCTACTCGCTGGGGTCTCAGCTGTGCATTTGACGCCTTCTCAAAACAATCCTTATCCGGTCCATGAGGAGTCATCATGCTATGCAGACTACCACCCCCTGGGGCAAATCCTTCCTCCTAACATGACAAGAAAAAAAACCGTAAATATTATAGTCTCTGACGAATACCAGGGAGTTTAAGCAACCACAACGCCGATGGCAACGGGAACGTCAAAGAAGCAATAGGTTTGATCACTAAAAGAACAACTGTGCACGTGCATCATGCTTTTCTTGTACATTTCTCACTGCTCGACTAAAACGTGAAACGTTCCAATGGGACATATTGTAGAGGACGTAAACACCGACTTTTTGTTCTTTTTTTATACTTTGATGTGCTCCCTAAAAATTCAACTTCAGGAAATCTCACCTTGATTTGACCAATTACATGTAAGCCAGTTGAAACCACCCTCAAAAATTAATAAAGCGAAAGATTTAACTGAGATCATAGGCAGGGTGTGGCTCGCTCTTCAACAAAAAGCAAAAACGAAAACAAAACCCTTCAAACTGCAGATAAATAATTGGAATATAATAAATACTAGGTACTAACTTTGGCTTCGTATTTTCCATAAATCAATCCCATGAATTCACTCATACAGTTTCCTGTTCAGAAGTTAAAAGTAAAGGTTGAGAGACATGGCGCTTTAAGTTCAATCTCTTAAACAGTTTTTTTTTACGCTGTACCTCAACATTCTCCCACTTATTTCATTACAATTTAAAATGTTTTTTCTTTAAGGTGAGGAGGGAGACACTACTCTTGCTTGGACCATACATTGTATTTTGCTCTTATCAGCTTCCTTCACTTTGCATCTCCTCGTATCATTCTTAGTGATCCATTTTCTACTGCCCCTGCACTTGTATTCCAGGGAATGGGATGCAAGATTCTTTGTAAGGGGCCGACCACTTAACTCTTGAGGGGGGGGGGGAAGTAAAAAAAGGGAAGAAAATATCCTGCCCACCAGATTGCTTGAAATTCAAATACATGCCAAACAACCAACAGCCTTGATGAGACGTGAATTTCTTTGCTATTCCTGTTTGCCCCAGTAAAGTAGTTTCTTTCACAAACTTTGATGAGATCTACAGTTGTATCTGATCCCTGTGATATTAAAATAGTCATAGACATTACCCATTTAAAGCATGCATACTTGTTGATTTGCATAGGAAGCACATGAAACAAGCCACATCCATACTGCACAAGGCTGTGCTTTAAGAAAAATTGAAAGGAAGCCCAGTGCTCTAAACCTGTGAAATCCAGGGTGCCCAGCAAAGTATTTCTGATGAAAAACGACTTCCTAGTCATCTAAGAGCAAAGGTAAGGTGCAAGAGCCACAGGATGCTGTTAAAGGATGACCCTGCTACACTACATAACCAAAAAATTTCCGTCCATTTGTAATTTTGGTCAGGTCCAGCAGAAGTCACTCTCACTGTACTTATAACCTTCAAAACGTTACTTACTGTGATAGTAAGGTGGCCTGAAAGTGTTCTCAGCAACACTCCATCTTGGTGGAAATATAACAAAATCTGCTATAGCAACTCCAGGCTTTAAACTGGGACAAGTCAACACAGTGAATATTGATGGGTCCTACAAAGAATAAAAGGATTTGGTTTGAGAAATGACCTGTTTGTTTCCCATCACTGGCAACTCAGATACTTTCTTCAATCCATGCTTGCAATTAAAACATGAGAAATTAATAATCATTATACCCAGGTGTGCAGTGGGGTGTATGGGGAAATATAGCTGTATCCCGGGGGGAATACTCCCTACGATGGCTTATATGGGGAGGCTCCACCCGAAAGGGGTATCTTTATCAGTTATGAAACAGTAGGGATTTTACTTGTTGAAGTATATAAAAGGGTACGGAAATAATTATGTCTTTTGGGTCTGTGAAAGGACCCAAAGGGCCGAACGGATGAATTTTATGGATTTATAGAGTTGAGAAAACGTTCTATTTTTGTGATTGATTCCAATTTAAAAGGCAGTGCATTTACAGCAGTTAAAAGGGATGCAAAGTTCTAAACAAGGTTTGTGAAAAGGGTACCATTTGTCAATAGAAGGTATATGAAAGGGGTACCTTTTTCGCGAAAAATGGTTTTTAAAAGGGTATTGGGGGTAGATCCCGTGAAAAAAAAAATTGCTTTTACTGGTTGACAAATATTAGACCCCGTATGGAGGAAAATTCCATGACAATGGTATGCATGATTCATGGTCAGATATCTTCTTAACTTAAGATCAAGAACAGCTACCATCCACATGTATATACTCACACAGTGGTCAAATGAAACTGTGTTGATGACATTAAAGCAGCTTAGGTTGTACTTGTAAGGAGCATAGTTACCATGCCAAGCCACAACATCAAAAGGGGAATGACCCTAAAGAAAACAACAAGCAAAAGAAGCATGCATAAATGATTAAAGAACAAAATAATAATAATAATATAAATTGATAAGTAACAATAATAAGAGAAATAAAGAATGGGTGGAGGAGAGAGGAATAAGACACTAATGCAACGTCATTTCAAACAGAAGCAATACAAGTTACAGATGTGTTGTTTGGCTTTTTGAATTAATGCATTTTTATTAGGAGGTGTGGAGCTTTAGAGGTTAAGAGGATTGGATCTGTAGGTCTTGGTTCAAGCCTTGCTGTCACATCATTTCCTTAGACAAGAAGTAACTTTGCTCCACTTTTTCATTCACCCAGGTGAATGAATGGGTACTGCCAACCTTCTGCTGGGAGCGTCCATATAGTGGATTAGCATTATCTTCAGGGAGGAGTTATTGTAGTCCTAAGTGCTTCTTGCCACAAAAACCAGGATAAGTTCTGGCCATGTGAGCCTCATGGCTCATGTGCATATTTAAAATTTTTAGAAGGCCCTACTTTGGATGAACAATGCCCTATAATTTTTCACGACAGACACAAAACTATACCCTGCTGTCAAGCAGTACCTCCTGGCTCCAGATATAAACCATTATATATCTGCATCCCCTAGGGACTATAATAAACCAATTTCGATATATTAAAATTCATACACGTACTTGGCTATGAGGCTTGGGGGAATAAAACAAAAGAAATGTATTATTCATTGCTGAGCCTTAAGATGATTCCTTTTGTTTTATTCTCCCAAGCGTCAAAGCCAAGTGTAAATTTTAAGATATTGAAATTGGTCTATTGGAAGGTTTTTACTGGTATTATAACTAAGTTTACCAACTATACAGCTGTAGTACTTCAAAATCAAACCTGAATGGCTTTGAAGAGTTTTCCCTGGAATTTGCTGATAACTGTGAAACCAGAGGACACATCTCTGTCTTCAAACCATGCTACAGATGTTAGGAAGTCCCGGGGGTTTGCCAGTCCATTAGCACCTAAATAAAAGTTGAAAATCTAGATCTAAATCATAAGAAGACAAGCACTTTTTGGTGTTTGTAAGTGTGAAATACTTCAACAAAATAATGCAATAGTATTGTCCTAAATTAAACAAAACTAAACTCTGTTCAGAGTGTGAATGCAAATAACATAGATACAGGCAGGGTTTGAGCTAGGATTTGATCACTGGGGGACAATTTGTCCCCCTGGCTAAAATTTTGGGGGACATTTTTATTTTTAGGGGGACAGAAATTTGTACACCCTTCTGCTGATGCAAAGGGGTTTGTCTTCTTAAATTTCTGACAAAAAAAGCAGAACATCGCCTCCTTTTCATAGCGCAACCACTTGTGATCTCGTGATTTTTTTGGTTTCCTTTGATCCTCATCCGCTTCTTCCTGATTAATGCACTGTTCTTCTTCTGTATCATTTTTCTCTGATTCACTCTGGCTTTCATTTGGAGCGAAAAAGCTTGCTAATGTTCGAACACGTTTTCGATGGGACATGTTAATGATTGCCAGGCGCGTTCACCACACTTGGTTGAGATGTATGTGTTCAGTAGAGCATGACTGAAACGTGACTTTAGAATGAACTTTAAACGTGCGATAAAATACACTTTCCATGTTCTGTTTTAGCTTCCAGTTTCTGTACGGAAATAAATCTCTATGTGTGTGCTTCCTTTCGAGTTTTTTCCCTAAATTTTGAAGGGGACAAATTGTCCCCTTGGCCGTTTTTTTAAGGGACAATTTCAATTGCAGCGCAGGATTGGCGCAATCGCCCGGCCTGGCTCAAACCCTGTACAGGTACATGTAAATATACAGGTACAGGTACATAATGACAAAGCATGTTAAGTATCCTCTAAGATGCTCTTGGCTAATTCCATTATTTTTGATCTAGACACAATTTTACATACACAAAGCGTTTTGGACTGGTCATCAGTGGGACCAAAGTGGGCTGCACTGGTTCATGCATGACTTTTCCTTCATAAAATTTCTTTCCATGAACTTAGGGAAAGTGATTTTCTCTTAATTATACCTATTGGTCCACGATGAGGCAAAACAAAGTGTGCATCAAACACCTCCAGAATGTAACCTCTTGAAGGTTCACTTATCTCCACAGAAAACCTTATTCCTTGCTGAAAATGATAGAACAACTTAGTTCATTTTTGCAACTGAGAACCAAAAAATTATTCTATCAGTATCCTAAAATGCAAAAATCAAGAAGACTCAATTATGGAATTAAAAAAAACATATCAATACCATTAATACCACTAATTCTGGTGTAACTACAACAAAAAATAAGAACTAGGAGTGCTCATAGACAAACAGAAAATATTATGGTCTTCCAAGATTAAGGAATAATTATAGTTACTGTAATAAATTATTGTCAGTTATTGTAGAGTCACTGCAAAGTTGTTGCAACTACTAAGGCCTCAAAAGGGTTAAATTCTATTAAATGTATATATAATGAAAGAATGTTCATCATTAAACAATAAACAAATTCAAGAAATCCTTTTACTACCCTTTCATGACCTCAAAGCTACACGTAAAGTTTAGTGAATCAAGCAAGGTGGACCTTATGAGTGTACAGTTTTACCTGGATCACACAAATTTCATTTGGTTCTACTTCCATTTTGCCCATCTCTGTTGTGATCACCAAAGAACCCTTTTGTGGAACTGAAATACATCAAAAAAGGTCAAAATTATAAGTACAAGGAGTTTTATTAACTCTACATGATTTCAAGGGCTTATCCTAGAAGTGACTTAATTAGTAGTATATTTAATGAAAAACTTTGATCTCACATAAGTACTCTCTTGACTGGTATTTATAAAATGTCACTGTTTTTATTATTGATAAGCATTATTAATACACTTGACAATAATCCAACATCTACTCACCTATAAGAAAATCACCATCAGAGTTATACATGCACCTGAAAGGAAATCCGAATCTTAAGTGAATGCGAGTTAACAAACTCCCAAAATTGGGAAAAACAAGAGAAAGGGGCACACCAGGTGGAAGAGTCAAAACCAAGGGGGGTCTCTTGAAAATAAAGACCCCTAAGACCCCATAAGACTGAGTGGATCAACTTTCAGGTCAGTCTGCTAAGTATAATGACCTAAATGGAACCTAATTCACTCAGTTTCCTAACCTAATCAATGAAATTCAGAGTTACATGGTAGGGGGTAATAGAGCTGTAGGGGTCTTGGGGGTCTTTGTTTTCAAGACACCCAAGTTAAAGGTACTACTGAGCAAGGTACAGATACTGGCAGGAGTAATAAGTATTACCACTGGCCCATAGCAACAGAAAGTCTGCCGTTATGTTCTTAGTATCTGTATATGGTTATTCACTGTGCAGGTGAAGATGTCATGACCAATGGATAGCTCATTGTCAAAGGCTTTATGGAAAATTTCAATAAGGCTGACATATTTAGGCTGCCTAGTAATTATTTTGTAAAAACCAAAGATTTCCTTATTTTCCAAATTAAAAGGCAAAGAATAAGTTGTCAGCAGGGGCCAATGTACTCGGTTTAAGAACACACCAGCCTTGTCCAGGGTGCAAAGAAAGTCAGTTTTACAGCTTTCCATTCGGGCAAGCTGTGGCTAACATGTATTAGCCCGAAAGTCATTTCAACTAGCCCGAAGAAAATTTGATGAGCAGGATTGATTACAGTTCTTTTGTTATTCGAATTCCTAAAAAAATATCACTTGCCCGTCGGGCAAGTTAAAAACAGAATTCACTAGCCCGATAGCAAAATCCAATAGCCCCGGGCTATCGGACACTAAAGTACTTTCTTTGCACGCTGCTTGTCCCTTTCCTCCAGGCTAGCGAGGTGCTCCATTCCCCAATTAGCTTTAACGGGAAAAAACTTGATATGTTTTTGACGCTCTTGCTTTGAAAAATCAATAGAACAAAAAATTAAATTATCTTATTAAATCATGAAAATCTAAAGAGACCCTGCACTTGTTATTCACAGCACATAAGGATGAAACTTTCACACCTTTATATTCCAACAACACCCTTTAATATATAATATTCAATGTTTTTGTACTCTAAGTGTCTCACAAATAACTTACATGGTGTTTATTAAGTAAAATCTGTTGCATTCAAAGTCACAATGACAGTCACTCAATCACAAGACAACACAAAGAAAATCTATAATTATCTTGCCCACAAAGATGCTCATGTGCAACAGGGAACCCACACCACTTTAGCTTAATCCTTGACTCCCAAGAGCACCAAGAGTCAAAATTCAGGAAAAATTCTTTATTTCATTTCGTACAATACTGAAACAATAAATACTACTGTGTAATTACACTGTTGAAAATGAAAGCACTCACTTGAATTTTGACATCACCGGATTTTGTCCACAGACTCAATGGTTTTTAGTTTTTAATTCAAGGATTTCAGTCAAACTACTTACTTGTCTTTCATAGAAATATCACAGCAAAAAACATGAACAGCAACTCCATGTCTAGTACGAGGATCTCCAGCACCACATATCGTATGAAGACCCTAAAAAAAATTAGCAAAAATATTAATCATGTTGATTTAAGCTAACTTGTGCATGACCTTTTCAGTTTAAAAGAGAGAGAGAGAGAGAGAGAACTGTCAGTTTTTTTACTGTTTATTTAATTACTGTTTAGAAACTAGTAAGAGCATGAAAAATAAATTGACATTCAAGTAATCATGGCATTATTGTGATCGAAATTTTTACTGTTGAGTTTTCAAAAATAATTTGTGAGAGGGAGTACGTCACCTTGAATTCTCAAACTGCGCCACTTTTGAAATATGATGAAATAATGACTTAATTACTAAAATACATGTCAGTAATAGTTTAGGAGTTAAAAGCACTAGGAAACCGCAAAGAGCACCTTTAAAAACTATTTACATACTTGTGTGAAGTCAATTTTACTGCCATTTGCAGGAATTTCAAAAGGCTTCCAGCGCATCTAAAGTTTAGAATAAAACACAATACATGTATTGTTTTTGTTATTAGCTGAGCTGGTCCCTAAAACTGTACTATTCCTTTACAAAGTTAAATATTGAGCACATGTTCATACTCTGTTAAAAGAGGAGGTAAATTTTAAGTCAAGAATTACTGCTTCAACATGCATTTTTCCTGCCACTACACTTCTCCATTTCTTGTGTTTGACCTTTTCAGCCAAATATACATGTAATTTAAACACAACTGTTCTATCAACATTATTTGCAAGACACTGCGAAAGACTTCACTTCAGAGTTAATTATTGGGGGGTTGTGAAAAACACCCTTTAAGTAAGTATTGATAAACTGCTGGATTGCCCTTGTGGATGCCTTACATTCTCTTGTTAAACAAGAGGAGAATTTTCACACACAACAGGAATTCATGCCAATCTGACTTTTAAATTATTATATCAACACCAGAAATCATTAATATTACAGCACAAAAGAGCTAATAAATGGCTAACAAGAAACTGAGACTAGATACAATAACAATCCTGCTAGAACTACTGTACTACTTTAATCCTAAAACAATATGGAGGGAGGGTGGGTGGGCGGGGCAGGTCAGGCGATGGCATATGGAAACAAAACAACTGAACTTGAAAGAGCATCTGACCTGAAGACCCCCAGAACACCTAAACCCATACTCCCAGCCGTGTGTGAGAAAAACATTTTCTGCTTCATTCATTCCGGCTCAGCCAGTGGAAAACCACACTTTTAAGATTCTCCATTTATTACATCAGTAGATCACTGGCGAGGCATATTTTAAAAGCATAAAGCCTTATTCCATAATTGGACACCTTTTAATTAACTATGAGATGTATGTTGAGTGTATGTAGCTCTTAAGTTTGAATAACCTAAATCTGTACAATGAAACCTTTCAAATGAAGCCTCTTTTACTGGAATTTTACATCACACCATCAAGTTGTTTTTCTTTCTCTAGCCGTATGTTTAAATTTTCTTTTACAAAAATGAAATTTAAATTTTTCCACGATAGTTGATTCTGGGCAATTCTTGAGAATGAAAGAATTATTACGTTAAGTGCAATTACACTACATAATAACGCAGCTTCTTGAGAGTTAGTAAATTTTAATGCAAAAGAAAGGCCATACAGTATTTGATTCCCAGGGCTCAAAAAAGCTTGAATTCCAGCTTGTCCTAAGCAGGTCACACATTAATGCTTGCCCGGGGCCATTTCTTGCTCATGTAAGTTAATGATTTTTTAAGAGGATGACCTGTTGGACCATTGCCCAATGGGAAAGTACTCTTTAAAAGTTACCACCCCAGAAAGAAAATCTTATACTTGTTCCAGACTACCGGACTACTGCTAACCTGATAAAGTCCCACACTATAGCATGGGATCTCTGCTGAATTTACAGTTAATTGCAAATTGCCAGATCTGACCTGATTAGGATTAGGATCACACTCATCCCAGCTGTGAGTTAAATTTCCCTGAGGTATTTTCTCAAAAGGCTTATGAATGACGGATGGCCTGATGCGGTACAGCCAGCTAAAAAAAATTAAGATTTTCACACTGACATACTAACCACAACATCAGGGAAACATGCAACTTGTAAGGGGTATGTTTTGGCCGACACAGATAGGGTATTTATTGAGGAAAAAGGGACATTACAGTAATGCCCCTTTCTACCCAATAAATACCCTATCTGTGTTGGCCAAAACATACCCCTTGCAAGTGTTAAATATGAAGGATGAAGTTTGGATTCCAAATAAATTACAAGTTTTGTTTAAATAATAATAAATAATGCATTGTTGAAATACTTAAATGTTAATATTGATCCGTTTGCAAAAAGCTGGAGGATCCTTTGTTTTCAAAAAATGTTGTGATTAAATTATCTTCTTTCAAATCCTCCAGTTTGAGTATCCGAACAAATTTGTTTCAATGGGCAGATAAGCAGATCTTCTTACCCATCGTGCTCTGAATATTGCAAAATAATAGTAACCTAATTTCTTTTGTCTTATTCCCCTGAGCTTCCAAGCCAAGTATGAATTTTAAAAACTTGAAACTGACCTATTGCAAAATCATCACTGATATTATTTACAACATTTAGGAGGCCCTGCCAGGGTAAATTCTGACAAGCGACATGGCCCAAAAAGTAGCAACTGCAGTACATAAAATGAAATCGCGACAAGAGACAACCTCCCTCGGCCACATTGCGACAGTGATGGCAAAGCCGACAATAAGCGACAAGCATTTATAAACACCGACACAAGACGTTTTAAAATTCATACAGGCGACATGGGACCCCCCCCCCCCCCTGGCAGGGTCTCTTTTAGCCCTTTTTTTTCTTTCCTTTTTTTGGCCTGAGAAAACAGCCGCATCTTTTTCACGACACCACCACTGATTTCCCTGTAAAATGAAGATTCAGGAACAAGCGTAGAAATTCCATACTGATGACATGTCACTTATGCTCAGGTCTGGGTAGTGCTTCTGGTTAGTTGATTCGAATTTCCCACGTTGCACAACCAATCAGAGGCACTACCCAGACAGAGCTCTGGTGCTCATACATGTTTCTCAGAATTCATTTTGTGGAGAAATGAGTGGTGGAAACACGAAATGTCTGCTGTTTTCTCAGGTTGTTTCTTTTATTTCTTCCTCATGATTTGACATGATTTTGTTACCTTCTATAATTGCATTCTGGTGGTGCTGTAAAGGCACTGCCTGACAGCTGCTCAGCATACAAACCATAGGGACATTTCTGGGGACTGTTCTAAAAAGATAAAATATAATTATTTTATTTTATTGATAGCAATTAAGCTATTACTAACCCAGTTTTCCCTGGCCAGCTTTATTGGCAAGAATTAGTTTGAGGCAGCCTCCATCCACTGCCACAAGAGTTCTACACGAACGCTGCTGGCTAGACGGGTTGATTTTGTAACCTGCTCCTATTCGTTCTTATCCTATATTATTTCAGCTGATGTTTTAGCTATAATATCTACACCTCAAGTTGCCGATTTAGCTGGGGAGCGTGCGCGTCTACTTCGCTGACCCATTTATCAGAAGAAATGCCGAGACTCCTAGCTCAAAAACTTTCAATTTGTTTACCTAATTTGGCGAATTTTTCCATTACGCTTTTAAACTTTCTCAGTTCATATCCCAAAATCAATCAGTATCGCCTCAATCTTATGAAGTAATCTTAAACACTTCATTGAGTTATGAAAAGCTGATATTTTTTGTCCGCAAACTTACCTGCCCAACTGGCAGCGCATCTGGTAAAGCTTCAGAAGCAAATTCATTGCCAAAACCTGTCAAGTACTTTACAAAAATTATAAAAGGATTAACATTTCCCTCCGACTTCAAATAAAATTGAAAATACAATCAGTTCAACCATTTCGATCTAACCTTTAATTCCTCAAGTTCCGCCATTTTGAACTTTATTTGTTCTGAGCAGGGGACACAAAGGGTTGTGGGAGATAGCTACGTGTCTGTTCTGTGATTGGTTACGTTATTGCACGCCCTCCTCCACACCTTTCTCCACACCCCCTTTTCAAAAGTTGCGGGGAGTAGACACAAAGAACAAGCCGAGCAAACAGTTCCACGTCCGTTTTTAGCTTTTCACAACCTCTGCCGGCGACTGATTTGTTTTTAGGAGCCGATGCTGTTTTCAAATAACTTATATGGAACAACATTTACAACAACTGACTGAAAGTTGGCGAAAATGATACTTTTTTTGAAAATTTCAGCTCCTAAATTACGAATGTAGCTTATCTGTGAGCTTGGCTTATGTGATATGTTATAATTATGCTGGTAATATGTCTTTATATGATCCTAAAGAGCGGCCGGATTGGAGGGAGGGGTCAGAAAAGTAATTTTAAAAAAATAGACATGCTCTATGCTCTACTGTCAAAGTAGGGTAAAATGTTCAAAAGGACATCTGTAAAAATTATTTAATTACTGGAGTCAACTTTAGCATCACATTTGCCAAGTGCCTTCACTGAAGTAAAAGAGGAAAGCATAGGACGTTTATATTGTGATAGGAAATAAGGATGTGTTTGAATGATCGTATTCCAGAATATTAAAATAATAATATGCAAAAGTTTTGTTATAAATCTGTTCAGCCATCAGCTTTGGAACATTTAAAAACAACATTCATCTCATTATTTTATTTCAAGCAGATTTCTCGGAGACCTCTAGAGTCTATTCTACTTATTCTTATAATATTCGGAATGTGGTCAATTTGAACATACCCGAATTTTCTTAGCTTGTACACAATGGAGACTATTATCATGCGATGAAATTGGGGATGAACGTACCAGTGACGCGTCTAAGCAGACGTGCTGCACGATTCCCTCGCACTCAAAATTATATTATTAAACTATTCAAGCTAGGAGACAACATCAGAGGAAATCAAAGCAAACAAAGAAACTTCTAGAGGAAAGTCGATCTCTTTTGAACGACGTTGAAGAACTTAGGGCCTGTTTACATGGAGTGGGGGACCCCGGTCTAGTGGGGTAAGTTTCTTTTGTTTTGTGTCCCCCAGAGCGTGAAAACAAAAGAAACTTACCCTACTAGACCGGGGTCCCCCACCCCATGTAAAAAGGCCCTAAAAGGTAAAATTAGCTGTTTGTCAAAGGTAACAACAGTAACAAGATTGACTACAAATTCCGAACGCTCTCTATCTCCTGAGAAGAATAAATGTTAGTCGGTTCAATATCTCAGTGACGAATATAATGACTTGGTGTTGTTTAGAACCCAGACAAAAAACTCAGGAACGGAAACTTATATTTGAGAGGTTGAAAATGGTTGAAAAAGTGTTTAGAGATGACAACCGCCATTCAAGGTTTCAAAGATTACAGCTATGGAAAAAAACCTGAAAATACCTGGAATGCCGGTGCATGGAGAGGGAGAATCTGCCGAACAGACAGCTGCCTAATGCCTGCCTTCTTGCACTCGGAATAAAAGACTAGAATCTCGATGACAGCTATTGATATTGCCCATAGAACTCTCGCTAGCCAAGCTTCAAACAAGCCCAACGCCATTATAAGCAAATTTACGCGACGCTTAACTAAAGACAAGGTGATGTCTAAAAGGCGCAGAGTCTCCACCTGCGTCAGGCTAGTAATCCCATATCTAGGGTTTGAGGTTAACGTGCAAATAAACGACTTAACGTTGTTTGACCATTTTTCACCGCGACTTCAGGAACTGCTGTACGAAGCTTAAAACGTTCAAGAACGAAAATGATTTCAAGTTCTGCTGGGCAAAGGGAGGTTTTTGTTTTTCTACGCAAGACGGAGTCTTCTAGGATCATCAAATCCGTCCGTCTAGCGCGCTTGCGAACGATTGATCAGAGTGAGTAAGTTGGAGGCTAGAGATAAGTTGACTCTTGCCCTCCTATCAAAGCTGATCTTTACTTTCAACGCTCTCTATGAGAACCAAACAGAAACAAAAATGCACAAAATCGTTGTTAAAGGAATTACCGTTCTGTGACTTTACGGGCAATTTACCTCTTTATCTTGGTCAGTTTAATAACTCACTTGCAAGTGAGCTTCCTATAGGGAAAAAAATTCGAATGTTTACCCACTCTT
Organism: Porites australiensis; assembly: GCA_022179025.1. Taxonomy (NCBI): domain Eukaryota; kingdom Metazoa; phylum Cnidaria; class Anthozoa; order Scleractinia; family Poritidae; genus Porites; species Porites australiensis. Next base: position 127,712 of record BOPM01000318.1, on the reverse strand, counting down.
TACGATCTTGACTTATTCGGCATGAATTCAACTCTTGATAAGAATTTAAACTGTTCCGCGTATTCGATGCCGATATTTTTTCCCACATAGCTTTAAAGTGTTTAGTTCTAGTTTGTCTAAAGAACATGGAGAATCAAGCCTTTCAATTTTCAATTTTGCGTAGGTTTTCCTGTTGATAATCAGCTTTATTATTCTCTACTGAAAAAAATATCAACTGAAGCATTTCAAGCTTTATAGGTTGAATTTTCATTCTCCAAGCAAAAGAAACATTATTTGTGGTATTATTTATCGCCAAGATAATTCGCCAGATTCTTGCCTTTTAACCTATATTTGGGAAATATTAGCTTCAACAGGAAAGCGCGTGTGCCTTTTACAAACACTAACATCGCGTCACAGCCATGAACAGTCTTATCTGCATCTGCATCACTAATCGACAATACTTTTATATTTTTGTTAACAATCTTGAGCAAGTCTTACAGAGCGGAAGTCACTGATGTTTCTGACCATTTTTGTCATTTTGCATTGTGACTTCTGTTAAGGAAAAGGCCCATAGAAAGAAAAAAAACCCGTAAGCGTGGTTTTTCTCAGTTCTCTGCAGAACGTTTTAACAGTGACCTTTCATCAGTCGATTGGGACAATATAATGTCAAAAAAATCTAACAATATTGATTATCTATTTTCAACCTGCTCATAAACCTTGATTATCTATTTTCAACCTTCTTATAACTAATATTGTTATACACGCCCCAATTAAAAACCTTTCTAAACGAAACATTAAGAAACTTGCTAAATTACCCTGAATTACAAAGGGACTTAGAACTTCTATTAAGGTAAAAAATAAATTGTATACATTAGGTGATTCCTTTTCAACAGAAATTTAGTCTCTCTCCAATAAATCGCAGGGGCTTTACTCTTGTCCAGCGCAGCTTTTAAAGTGTGCGTGTATTATAACATCCCCTATTTACCATTTGTACAAATCAGTTCCATTTACTGAAAGGCAACGAAGTAGGCGCAAACAATTAAACCTTCTTTTCGGGCAACAGATTTTTCCAGTTCTCTCTGGATCGCCCGTGCTCTATTTTAGCGATTTTTCGGTAATGGGTTCATGATAACCGTCACGAATATAGGGACATTCCATGACCACTTTGCCCACTATGTAATAGTAATAGTAATAAATTGCTTTATTTGCATGACCGCATCATTTTACAGTATTGCAAAAGCATGTATATGTCAATCAAAATATAAAACAAACACCCCTAATAATAATCTAGAAAAATTCAGTTACATTACTAACAATGAATCACGTATTTTCATGCAGGAGGAAACAAACTTCATAACTAACTTATTTACATGATGTTCCTTCGAATTCATTATCAGTTTTATGCTTTCTGGAGATGATTTCTTGTCAAAGTCAGGTATTA
>BOPM01000318.1:103439-115407 GCA_022179025.1 Porites australiensis | reverse complement strand
GCGTAATAAACAGTGAATATATTACGAGAACGTCTCTTCTCTGTATTTTGACGGATTGAAAATCTTTGAGTGGACGCAATTTCTTAGAAGACATTTACATCAAATTAGGGCGTCAATATAACCAGGAACACGGAACATTCCGGAACATCCCGGAACATGAAAAAAAAAATCACGAAAAAATAATAAAATAAAAATAATAATAAAATAACTTCAAAACGAAAATAAATAAAGAAAGAAAGGTAAAGGTAAAGGTAAGATAAAACAAACAAACACGACAGCCTAAAATCTTTAGGATATTGGCCTAAATTAATTAAACATCGCGGCTTTGTTGGATAAAAAAATATATATATTTTCGGTAATTTCCGTAATTCGTTTTTCGTTTCGAAATGCGGAAATTTGTTCGTTATTTTCATTGTAAAAGGATCCAAAATTTAACTCAAATGAAAAATTTCCCGGGGAAAATTGCAGACAAATATATGGAAAATCTAAAGCAAGCTTCTGGAGAAATTTAAGCACAGTAACGGCCCCCAAAATTTGTTGGTAAAATTCTTTGCTGTGTAGCTTTAGTTTACAGTTCATATTTTTTCCAGAACAGCCGTTTTACGGCTATTATTCGACATTGCATTCTCATACAAACACCGTAATTTCTTTAACGTTTATGTTTCACGCACAAAGTAAAAATAACCTATCTAGGCCTGCACTTCAAGCACTGTTTGTTCTTGCCACACGTTGATTAAAATTGAATTCAAGACTACTTCCTACTACCAATATTATCATGGGGCACAGGGATTCCCTCTCTCAGCTCATTTCTTTTGCTACTACACTGTAAAGGACTTTTCGTTACTACCAAATGCTTCTGTGCAAAAGTCGCAATTGTTTCATTTTGTTCCTTGAATGCAATCTAGAGGGTATGTGCAGTGCAAGATTGAAAACGAGAACGATTTTTTTTTGTGGGCTCATTTAGCATGATAACCAGTAACACCGATTTTATTCGTGAACTTCTCTTCCAATATACATCTACTTATTCATATTCAGTAAGATCCTTTGGATCAAAGGGCAAAGGCCAGGGTGTCTGAGTATTATTAGACATGCTCGCGAGCAGGCTTGTGGAAGCTTTATGGAGGACAGGGGGAGAGAAGACGGTCTTATCCTTCCTCTGTGCTGCTACCTCGCAAGAGCTTGCTCGCAGGCCAAGAAGTTCAAATTAAAACATGGAAAGAAGTTAACCAATATCAAGCTTGAAAGCGGATAATACAGAGGCAACATATTTTACCTCGTATGCAGTTTAATAAAGTACGTCTGTCATCCAGGCTACCTCGTATGGGGTAATCTTGTTTTGTCGTGTTTTTGCGAAAGAGTACATGTATATTTGTGTTTTCCACCTAATTCTAGCCTATCCCTTTTAATTTGGGATCCTTTGTAAGAAATGATGCATCGAGGCTCACAGCTTTACGAGTTGTACAGGCGAAGATTTTGTTGTTATTGATACTGAGGATTCATTGAGGACGAACTAATACTCATTCACAAACTCGATGGCTTATTGGCTAGATTGAATTTAGTTTATATTGTATTTCTAGAGTCTTTGCCCCAAAAATATAAGTATCTTTACCATTTTATCTTTTTCGTAAGAAAAAAAACAACCCATTTTGGCAAGTTGGCATGTGCAATGGCCCCGGCGGGAACCGACTCTCCTCCCCAGACCCCAGCTCTGCTTTCCGGGACTGACGTTTTTCTTGTTAACCCTTTTATCCCTAAAACTGATCAACATCAAGTTTCTCCTTGTATTATCTATGCTTTATAACTTTGAGATTCTCAATCCGAAGACGACAGTTTTGGTAGAAATCTGATAGGATTTTCTTCATAGGATCCTTTGGGTTATTGTACTCGTATAAGCGGTCTTCTTTGTGGACACCTTGGAGATAGTCACTATAATTTTTTATTCTGCATAATAAAAAGAGACGGAAATATTGTTAAAAAGATATTTAAATTCGAAGGAAACCATATATGTTCCTGCCATTAGGACGGACCATTCGGCTATAATTATATCCTTCAATAGCCTCGACGAACCAAGGCGAGGCCCTTCATATTGGAAATTTAACTCTAGCTTAATTGAGGATGAAAACTATGTCTCCGCGATTGAAGAAAAAATACCAGAATGGCTTGAGGAATTTATTGACGTGACCGATAAAAGAGTTTTATGGAATTTACAGAAAGATATCAAATGAATGGATTGTTAGTAGCGGAGCTCTCGCGCGCGAAGCGCGCAGCGGAGCACCATGGGTAAAAAAATGTGGTAAACTACCCATCCGAGAAAATTTGGTAATCACGTGACCGTACACCGACCGCCCGCCCGCCCGACCGTCCGTCCGCACCACAGACATACCAATGTAAAATAATTCAATTAACAGGTATGGCAACCCAAATGCAACTCAAGGTTTTATTTGGAAAGAAATCGCATGGCCGCCCGGACCTTTAGAACGAAAAAACAACAACAAAGTCGTGTCTTTTTCGACGTTATTTTTGATGTTTACACTCACGTGGATAACAGAGAAACTGAGCTAGAGCTAGTGACTGAGAACAAAAGAGAAGAATTTTGTAGGAAGAAAAACATAAAAATTCAAAGCGGCTGTGAGACAATGAGAAATGCTAGTGGCCAGCAAAGTGAAAATGAGCGGCAGTGAAAAATAAAAGCGAATATGAACACAGGAGACAAAATATTGGGTAAGCAATTCCTCCATAAAAATAATGTGCAACTAAGAAGTTTGACGTTTTAGTCCTACAAAACAGCGTTGTAGTTGTGCAAAACAACGGCAAAGAAAGACGAAAAGCGTGCTACACGTGCAAATTTTGTTGTTTTGCTAATTAGAAAAAGAGTCTACTGCACGTGCAATTTTGTTTTTTTGCTAATTAGATCTATTGATGCCATTTTCATTGGCCTCCCCGTTTAGCATTAGACGATTTAATTTTTTTTGTTTACAAGTTTTATTAACCAGAGCTTCGCTTTTAGTCCTGGCTAAATCTATATATTAACACTAAAGAAAATTTGTTATTGGAGCCCGAGAAAAATTATAAATTTCAAAAGGTTCAAATTTCACAAAATGAATCCTTATGCATGAAATTGCACTTGTGTTTGCACAATTTCTGTGAAGTTTGAAATCAATTTGCTCCGGCTCCAATAAGAAATTGTCTTTGGTGTTCTTACAGATAACTAATTATATCTATAGCCCGTGAAAAAAAGTAAAAAAGAATGTGAATGGCTTAATTCATTCTGGTACAAGATTTTTGTCCAATGAAAAACTAAAATTACTCAATTTCCTGATGGATTCAGTCTTAATATTTCACTCTGCTTTCTGATTTTATATATTTGAAAGAAAAAAAAAGGAAAGAGATGACAAAAGGAGCAAACATGATACATGTATATGTACACCATAAACTGCCCCTTATAAGCCCTGTCCCCCCAGTTATGGGCCAGCTCATCTCCCTGTAAACCCAAAATACATCTGATTATAAGCCCCCTCCCCCAGAATTAAGCCACATCAAAATATATTGAAATGAATTCAATTTAATACGATGTTTTCAAGCCTAATTAAACACCAGTAAACGCAAACATTATTATGATCAGCACCACTATTGCTTGTTTTGAAATAATTTTAATATTCTGGTCATATGCCTAAGGGACTGTGTTATGGTTGTCTAGTTCATTTTGTTGATAATACCAGTTGCATGTTCTTATTTGCACGGAACTTGAGAAATCACTTGTAAACGACAATATCAGAGCTACGTGTAAAAAAAATATGTCTCCCAGGCATTGAATAATTAAATAATGTTTCAATCAACGAAAATGAACTTTGAACAACTATCAGCCTAAAAAGTTTTCAAAAACCACATAACATCATAGAGAGGTGTCCATTAATAGAGAGCTGACTGTAATAAAGTGCATGATATTTTTTGTTCAACAAAGATATTCAATTTTAACTCACTCAAAAGTAAAAATTTTTGACAGCGGATTTACCTGGTAACAAACCTGCTTCTAGTTATTTCAGAAAGGATTTCATTCTCACCTGCTCTGAATTGTCCAACTGTGTCCCTGGCTTGTAAATACACTTTTTAAAGCATTTATCTGACATTTTCTGGTTAAGAGATAAAAGGATATAAAAAGAAAGTTAAAAATGGCTGTTGATACCAGATATGTACATGAATGTACTTGCTTCAAAACACAAGACGCACCAACTCCAAGCATAAACTAGTCTAACTCTTTACAGTAAAAATAAACAGTGAAAATTTTCCACAACATCATGGACCATGCTTTGGTCATTTTCACTATCAAACGGGCCAACAAAAAGTCACCTTTTGAACCAGTTGTATTTCGTATGGGAGCCAGGTCTCCCCCTCTCCCCTCCCCCTCCTTAGGAAGAATGATGCCAACTGTATGGCGTTACAATATTATTGACGGCTATGCTTTCAAAAAATCTCACTCTTAGCCAGCAAATTAACTTAGAGCAGTGCATGCATCAGGGTTTGCAAATATGCCAAATTTGGCGTATTTTACGCCAAAATTGTTCCGATAATACTCAAAACAAACCTTGTAGAGTTGAACTAGTTACAAGCAGAAATCGTGATTATAGACCCTAAGCCATGTCAGAGCACTTATTTTTTAATATACCATTGAGAATTCACTGATGGATTTGTCCAGGGAAAGCAAAACATCAACGAATGCTTCTGAATTCCATCATCAGTAGAGGTGAGAAATGATACGGAGTCTGCATGAATCATTGTCGAAGGTTCAAGGTTGAGAATGTTTGATTTTCCAAGCATATGCAACCTTTTTCATCTATTTTCCAAATATATATAACGATTATCTGCTTGCCAATGTTATTGATTCATTTCTTCTGTTATTTTGGTAAACAATGGCGATTTCTCTCACCCGGTGCCTATGCGTTTCTCACCTCTTTTGTTCATGTTCCTTTGGATACTGTTTTTGACCAAGTATGATAAAATAATGTCATAGGATGAGTTAAAGTTTGCTCAAAAAGAGGTTTTCTATAACAGATTGAGGATCGAATGAAACACTAGGCAAGATTGAAGCAGTTTTCTAGATGTATCCGACACGTACATTTGGGTGATTCCATGTTGTGGACATTACATTCAGATACTAAAATTAATATTTAAACCCCAATTTAGATGTCAAAGAGTTCATTAAGGGTGTTCAAACATAACTAGAAAGTATTTTTAGTGTTCCCTTTGTACCTAATAAAAAGATGCTTTGGTTAGCTCTTAAGACCTTGACGGTATGAGCTGAATAAAGTGTGTTGCGGACATTACAGTTTAAACAACCACTTTTTAAAGTAACTTTCTTTAAAGAGATTTTCCTGTGAATTTTTAACCTTGAGCAGAAAATAATTGTGCCTTCAAAACATAACAATAATTAGATTTTTCAACTGTCAAGGACAAATTCCATGCAACCTTGTTCCAGTGATTCTACAAACAAAAGTTTGTGTTGCGGACATTACACAAAATTGTTGTGGACATTACATTTTTGGCAACACATTTTTTATCATTCACTTCCTAGTCAGTGTTGCTGACTGTGGCTATGTCCATTTGTCCTGTAGTTACTTGTCTAAAAATGAAGCTGTAAAATTATAATTTACTTTATTTATGTTCTATTATAATATTATAAAATCTCCTGCTGAGACCTAGCAATACCAGTCACATTGTTTTCTGCTATACTGACTCCTTAAAATAATTTCCAAATTAATTTTATTACATCTCAAGTAAAAGTTATGAGAAAAACAAAATGTTCTCAGTAGTGAGGATATTATTTTGTTTTTTACAAAACTGATTTAGCTACTGAAATTATCATATTTTGTCATTCAGTCTGACTTAAAGACAGATAAAATGTAAATTTGCACTAAAATTGCACATTGTACACTACACATTATATTACAAATTCTAGTTAAAAATATAGTACCCATTCAAGTTTGCGGAAGAAACAATGATGGTCAGTGCTTTTCCTCAAAAAGCATGCTTACAAACTGTTCTGAGCATGCTCAGCAGTACAAAACCCCTGACCAGCTACTTATTGGCCATTTTGGAGTTGCATAGGGAACTGGGGCAAGTTTCAAATTTAAACTAATTGGTAAACTGACACCACCATATAAAAGGTCATGTTGAGATTGGTTGGTTGAGCAGGTTTGGTGCTCTAAAGTTGAACAGGGATTAAGTTATGACTCTTGAAACACAGTTAAAGATCCATACAAATGTCACTGTAATTTTGTGAGAGCATCCCCCAAAAACATATAAACTCTTTAAAATATTTTTCCGTTTTTCTGTTAAAGTCCTGCAAAATTCGTCATGCATCTATACTACTTTATGGAAGGAACTAATTCGAAAATCACTATGTTTGCCCATTTTCAAGAATATCACAGAAATCGTAAATTATTTAGAATGTTTTTAATACTTTGTAAATTAAATTCATTGGACATTACGGAAAAGCTACCAGCTCTTTTTAATTTGCCATTTACATTTGTACATCAATAAAAAGCAATTTAGTGTTAGGTGGGCTGTTGTCTGAATCTAATTCAGAGATAGTAAGAACTAAATATCCGCAACAGCCTGAATAATTAATGAAAAATCTAACATGTGTAATGTCCGCAACGTAATGTCCGCAACACTTTTCAACTTATAATTTCTGAGCAAAGAAAACCCACCCAGGAAATGTTTTGAGATTAAAATATGCAATACATCAGACTAACTGAGCAGCATCAATAGCACATGAAAATACAGCACACTGTGTACAGGAACTGAAAAAAGGTACCTTAACATTGCGGACATTACGTAATGTCCGCAACAAAAATTCAATGTCAATTTTCTTAGGAAAGTGCCAGTAGCTGGATAATAATTTATAGCCTAATGATAGTGTAAGGCAAAGGTTATAATACACACATACTTTTATGTTAACTGTATGTTTTCTTAGATGTTAAAACTTTGTTTAAAATTTCCATCCAAAAATTCCAAATATAATGAGATTCATATTCTCTGGATTTCATGCCTTCTCACATTAAGCACATGGACAAGACGCACAAGATCTCAGTAATTTCAAACAGCCCATTGTTTCAGCTTTCTGTTCGTTAAGTTTCATCGTGCAAAATTTTATTTTAAAAAAATTCAAAATTTCATCGTCTCATGTGGAATTGCCCATTTGATTTTGGGTTGAGGTAAACGCTTTCCAAACTGGCAAAAGTGGTGTCCAGGTCAGCACGGTTCCATAGCTGCCTGTGTCCCTTTGATAGCGACCTTGATAATTCTACTTGGCTAAAAGGTTTTGGTCTTGAAACTCGCCCCAGTCCCCTCATGCAAAATGATCATAGGAAGGCAAAATTGTAAATGCCCTCACAGGATGACACGAACAGGAAGCAATAACTACATAACACTTGGAAAACTGCAACTACTATAAAAACTCTATTTCTCAGTTAGATACCATGTGACATTGCTTGCGCGTGTAAAGATGGCGCGTATCGTTGTTGCATTAAGCCTTGTATTTTCCGATGGATTGTATGTAGTGCCAGCCGTACATAATGCAGCCAGAAATAAACTTAATTAAGTTGAATGAATATTATTGTCACGATTGGGCACACATTTAAAGCTTATTTGTGCAAGTGTAGTAAACATGTAAACTGCCCTCCCTCGATAACTTACCGACAGTAACTCCTGCAACTGTGCGACTAAAAGCTGGCTTTTAACTTGGTCCATCAATTCACTTCTTTTAGCGCTATCCATTCCACCTCCTGAACTGGAAGAAGGGGAGGAAGAAAAGCCAAAGTCTGCCATATTTGATGGACTATTTGATTAGTATGTGGGTATGGCCGCGCCGAGATGCCGAGATGCCGTGATGATGTTACTGGCCAGCGGAGCTACTCTAAAGCTACTCACTCTTCCCAGATCTCCTCCTTTTTACTTCCGTAGTTTAACTTTCATTTAGGTCACCGGTTCATGTACAATGGCAAACCATAGCATTGTCGAATATTTTGGAGATTCAGGAGGCCATCGATGTGGTTATTGCAATAGCAGCGATACTAATTTTTCGCATGGTAAGCCTTCTTCCATAACAGTTGCAACGCCGTTGCTTGTAAATTCCCTGCTTGCAAACTGCAAAACTGGTCTACTTCCAGAATTGTTTATTGGTGAGAGAAAGTCTATACACCCTGGTTTCTCTCGCCAATCCAAAGAACGGAAAGTATACTCCACCTGCAGCACACTTTGGGTTTAGTTAAGCTTCGTTGCAGCAACGGTTTTATGCTTAGCTTTATGCATGAGAGCGTATAGAAATGGTTGTATTTCCAACTTATACCTTTCATTTTTTTTAAGGGATGTGGGCTCATAATCTAACATGCTTGGATTATCAGGATCTTATTGATAGAGGATGGAGAAGGTTTGTAATTATGTTCAGTGTTGTTTGTTTGTTTGCAGAAACTTACATAACAATTCTCTTTGTAATAAGTCTTGCTTACCTTTGGAGGGTGCAGCTGGAATTGACTGATGCATTACACTGTAGAATTGTTATGGTAAATGACCGATCGTTTGTTGCGTCCCAGACGGGGGGGAGGGGGGCGGGGTAAAGTTTTGTAAGAGGCATGATTTTAAGGGGGTCAATTTTAAAAATCAACAGAATGTGAGGAGGTTCGAAATATTAAGACACAGGACTGGCCTTCTATGTAAAAGTTGTCAAACTATATTATGATTGAAGCAAATCCACGTTTCTTCAAAAGAACACCAAAAAATACACTTTGGCGGTTCTTTGTCAGCAACAAAATGTTACCCATATAAAGCTCGGCCCAGGAACCTATCAACTATTTCTCCTACCAGGAATGTAGCATGCATGTGTGTATATACATTAATGCATACAGCCGAAATCTAGAAAAAATATATAGATTTTTTTTATAACCTGAAAGCATTTTTATCATTAAATCAACATAAATATTTTGCATTATATTGGTGTTTTTGTGCTAGGATTTCCTTTATCCTTTTACTGGTTATGGAGTGAAATGGATCTGAATGTGAAGCCACAGACCTTGGTTGAGACTTTTGACCAAGCTAACTCCAATTCTATCACGGAGTATATGTCACGGCAGTGCTTGACACCAACTTTTTTGGACACTAGGCAATGGGCTAGTGAGTGAATTAAATCACTAGCCCAGAAGGACGAGTCACTGGTCCAAAAAAAAAGTACTAGGGGAGGTGGGGGTTAGTTTTCAACTCTTTATTACACCTTTTGCTGTTCATTACGAGGAAATACGCAATCATTTGCGTGAAACGGCGACCAATAGCGCGAAGATACATTCATTAGCGCAAAAAAGCGAACATTTGCGCATAAATTAGATTCAATTACGATTTTTGCATTTTAATCAACATTCAATAACATTTTTGGGTATTCATTTGCGTCATTCGACATACAAAAGAGAAAAATATACTTTTATTAACACCAACATTCAAATCATTAACATTATCTTGAAAATCATTAGGGAAAATAGACAAACATTTAAGTGCAAACGCTATTCATTAGCATTTTTATGACACTGTTTGCAATTCAATAGCATTCCTGGACAGCTTCAGAATGGATAAGACATACATTAATGCGTTTGTGCAATCAATTGAGCGTTCTTTACATTTAATATACAAAAATATGTTTTCAATTAAACAATACCAATTCCCCCCCAAAATTGGTCTGAATTTGTTTAAAGAATCACGCCGTACTTCGCTACTGTGTGTTCGGCGACGGCTGCGGCTATACATTTACCCTAGACGGCCAGAAGTCATGGTGGGGCGCGACAGGGAGTGGAGGGCGTACAGCTAGGACGAAACTTGACTATGACCATGGCAATATTACCTATCAAATGTTTGTCTCGGGAGCTGCCGGAGTAATGAATACTGTGTCGGTTTTTCGGTGACTTCCTGACACTGACGAGGAAAAAATGGATCCCGATAAGTCGGTGGTCTTTGCGTATGACGGGGTGCCAGCCACCTAGATTTGGCCATTCCCGCTCCATACGTACACAGCTTATGCTTCCCCCCTCGACATCGTTGAAAAGGAGTTAAGTTGTCTGAAAGCGACACCAAAGGCCGACATCTCGAGTCCGGAAATTTAAAGACGCATAGCAGGAATGAGGGCAAAGCCCAGGCAATCCCACTAGCGGAGTTCGGAAACAACAACTCCAGTGCTTGAAGCCGTGCACAGAAACATGACGTTGTGACAGCCGCTAAATGTGCTAAGGGGTACCATTTCATGCAAACCTACCTCCCAAAATGTTTAAATAGCCAGATATTTGAGGGATATACATTTAACGGACTGAAATTCAGGCCAAATTTGTTTGAATTTCTGTTGTTTAATTGAAAATCGATTTTTGTATATTAAATGTAAAGAACACTCAATTGATTGTACAAGTACATTAATGTTTGTCTTATCCATCCTAAGGTTGTCCAGGAATGCTATTGAATTGCAAACAGTGTCATAAAAATGTTAATGAATAGTGTCTGCACTTTAATGTATGTCAGTTGTCCCTATTGACTTTCAAGATGGTGTTAATGACTTTGATGTTGGCGTTAATGAAAGTACATTTCTCTCTTTTGTATGTTCAAAGATGCATATGAATGCCCAAAAGTGTTATTGAATGTTGATTAAAATACAAAAATCGTAATTGAATCTGATTTATGCGCAAATGTTCGCTTTTTCCCGCTAATGAATGTATCTTCGCACTATTGGTCGCCATTTCACGCAAATGATTGCGTATTTTCTCGTAATGAACAGCAAAAGGTGTAAAACAGTTTATAAATCAATTTTCATGAAAATTCAACTTAAGAGGCAAAAAGAGTAGACATCAACAGTGATAAAACGAATGGCTTATGTTGCTTTGTCTCTTGTCAGTCCAGAGTTTAAGAGGCAATCTGAATGTCTTGTGTTGGAAGACATGAAAATGATTACATGTAGTAACCTTAATTAATTATTAATAAATTATAAGGCGCAAATATCTATATAAATATATTCAAATGCCTTTAGTATAGTAATAATCTTTTGTTTATTGGCTCAGTTATGCTGTGATCACAATGATATGCTTGACTACAGGTCGAGCATGGTTCTATAATCATAGGTGATCATTTACAAATTCCCTTCAAGTTGGTGGCAAATCTTTGAAAAGCTTCTGCTAAAACTACTGGTAAAGCATTTTAGAAAACATGAAGAACATTATTTTTGTTCATTAATCTGGTCCAGTGGCTTAAGTGGGAGTACGCTTTTGCTAGCCCAGCATGAATTTTCACTAGTCCTGGGCTAGTGGACTAGCATTAGTGTCGAGCACTGCATGGGCTCTCATGACTTTGTTGACTTATCCTGTGTCAACATTCACAGATGAGTGTAGCTTCAGTAGTATGAAGAGACTGCAAACTCCTTTACAAAGGACCATGACAGACACGAGATTGAGCTCTCTTGTAATTCTGCATATGATCACAAGGACGTAATTGATATTGATGGCATTATAACAGAGTTTGCCTGTCTGAAAGGAATGCATCTCGCCCTTTGCTTGTAACCTCCTTTATGGCAGCATGTCAACTCTGTACCTTACTGATAACACTAGAAATGGGTAAAATAAACAACTAATTACTGCATTTTCCTTCATCAATATTTACTGAGAATGTCCTGCAGAAAATACAGGAGATGACATTTCCAAGACCCTAAATTGAAAAATTTTCTGGGGGTACTCCCCCAGGTTTGGGGCACCTTTGGTGCACTAAGTTTTCTTCTCCTTCAAAATCTCATGCTACGCTTCTGACTACCGCCATCTTATAGCTTATGAAATCAATGCCCAAGTTTGGAAGAAGAGACTTTTTCTAGAAGGGGTTAGAGCGGGGATTGTTATTGCCCGGGGGGGGGGGGGGGGGGACATTTTTTATTTGTATTACTTTGGGGGGGTTTAGGTTT
>BOPM01000318.1:81812-99656 GCA_022179025.1 Porites australiensis | reverse complement strand
GGGGGTGGGGGGGGGGGGGGGGGGGGGGGTACAATTTTCATATGTAATTATTTTGGGGGGTTTAAGTTTTGATACACCACTCTTCTGGAAACCCCTGCAGCCCTCTGGGATGTAATAAACGATCAGTCCCCAACAAAAGGAGTCACGAAACATGCAAGCTGGATCGAGTCAAAGACAGTAATATTTCGCAGACTGCAGAATTGAATCGAAGGGTTTATAACATTGCAAGTTGTGTGCAAGAAATGCAGATGTGGCATGTAAATTGTAATAATATTATTATTTTGTACTGCTCGGAAAACTATCCAAAGACTTGGAGTAGACTTATTTGCAATGTCTTTAGAAGGAGTTTACGTTTCCAAGAATTTCAGAACATTGTTTGGACTTTTTATCTTCTAATCCACAAGTCTATGGTTTGCATCTGTTGCAACCATTTAATTTCCCTGTCACTTGAAATCCAGAGTACCCCACTCCCCCTCCCCCTGGGAGCATATCCGTGGATGGCTTTGGGGTTAAACCCATGGGATGGCCTATCATGCCTGCATAATTTATGTATAAAACTGTTTGTCTCTTACAGGAGTGGTAAATATTTGTATAAACCAACTATGAAAAAATTATGCTGTCCAATGTACACTATCAAGTATGTGAACTTCCTTAGACTGCATAATTATTATTGGAAATTATTATTTGCATAACAATGTTTTTCTTACTAGCAAATTTCCAGGTTAACAAAAGTTCCTAGAGGAGACTTTTTTAACAAGAAAAAAACAATCTATACGTAGTTTCTATCTGGTAATTTTACAGCTCAGGTTTTTCTACTTTAGCCCGCAAAGGATTTCATTCAATTAATCAATCTAGGTCAAGTATACTTTTGCCCAAAAAATTTAAATTCAAAGTCAAAACAATTAAAATTTTGCAAAGAGTGATGACAATTGCTAAAAAAGTTGAAAAAAATGTTTTTCCTGAACAATAATATTATTATTGTCTAGAAGAATTTGTTTCCATAAAAACTATCGTCACAAACAAGTAAATAGTTAATTACTAATAACGATTTATGGTAGAGGTAGCACTTAGTGGTTCTTCGTCTACTATCCCTGATCCACATGTAATTGCCATTTGTAAATGTTGGTTTTGAAGAGAGGGGAAAATCTGAGTACCTGGAAAAAAACTTCTTGGAGCAAGGGCGAGAACTAACAGCATACTCAACCCAAATTGTTCATTTATCTTTGTCTGAATGCAGCATAATGAAACAAAAGATAAATGGTTTCTTGAGTTCCCAAGCACAGGTGCATTTGTTGGCAGTGTCTTTAAGTGCCGGTACGAGATTATACGAAGAAAGTGTGATATGTAAAGTAGCATGCGCAAGTGTGGATTTTCAATTTAAGCGGACCTCGTGCTCGGCAGACCGGCGCTTTCCCAACTGAGCTAGCCAGGCGGCTCCACTGACTTTAACAAAAGAAATACCTTTGATTATTAATATTATTATTTTTATAGTTGATCATTTTATTTAATATTTATCTATTAATTTTTCTCTTTATTTCCCAGATGCAATGCTACTGCCTTCCATCCTTCCAAGTCGCAAAAGAAAGTTCTTAAAAAAATGACAAAGTTCCTTACTGTTCCTAAGACAGGTAATGATCCCAACATTAATTGTTATCTTTTTAGAGCTGTGTGAGATTTGAATTGAAAAAAAAGCAAATTTGTGAGTGAGGGTAGCAAGAAACAGAAATACCTTAATACTGAATCATAAACATGATTACGTAAACTATATTATAATTATTATTTTTTTCAAAACTTTTCCCCACCTAAACCTTTTCCTTTCTCTTTTAAGTTTTAGCATAATCACTTCACTTACTTGTACTTCTGCCAATCTCCAGAGATCAAAGATCTGAAGAGATTTTTTTCAGCTTGCTCTCTCTGTCATGTTTTTCAGTAAAACCAGTTTTTTTTCACTGTTTGTATATTGTTTGAAGCTGATCAACTTTTCCGTTTACTAGTGAGCAAATTTTAAATTCCAGAAGCAAGCACAAGTGCAAATTGTGAAGAAGATCAACAAGATGGGCCTTCAGAAATATGTGAGGCTAGCAGTGCAGCTTTTGTTGAGCCTGTCTCGGGCAAATTACCATCAGTGGTTGATAAAGTTGAAGATATCAACATCAATAAACTAAAAATGAAAGGTAATGTAGGCAAGAGAGATGACTTAAACCTGGGCAAAACAACTAGTAGCCAGGAACCATCTTCAATGGAAAAATCAGTGGATGAAAGGGTCAAGAAAAGCAAACACCCAAAAGGCAAAACACCAGGTATGTACTGCAGAACCACTTTCGCACCCCAAATCTTCCCAAGTTCAAATCATTTGAAACTTCTGCTCAAGTGTGGTGATAACCAACCCTGTATTTTGTTATTGAATGTGAAATGACTTGGACTACCCCTGCCAAAGTAGTACAAAGGTCATTAGTAAACTACTTGGAAACCCTTAGTTACTTAGTGTTTTATTTGATTGTCATCTGTAAAATAAAATAGAGTTGCATCATCATTTCCTCTAATCAGTTTTAATATTAAAGCATCACAACCTTTAGCAGTAAGATTCTTTAGTGAGAAAATGATTTAATCAGAGTATTGCTATTCAGCTGTAACTCTTCTCTTTTTTTTGTAGAACCTGGATTAGGACCAGATCCAAACAAGCCTCTTTGTCGGAAAGCCAAGATCGTTCGTTTAGAACGGAAAAGAGAGAAACTTGCATTAGCCAGACAACAAGGGGTAGGCATACATGTACATGTATGAATCACTGTCTTCTAAATAACCTTGCACAACCCTTTTAATATACTCTTGTATCAAACATGACATGTTTTCTTATCCATGTTTTCTCCTTTATCCTTACACTTTGCCAATTTGGTATTGCAAGGGGAGAATTTGTTTCAAAGGTCAAGGTTTATGAGTATATTTTGATCACCTGGCTCATGCAAGTACATTTGTAGAGGTTAGGTGTGCATGTGCAATGTACAGCCTGGGTATGAACATCTGGTATCTGTTTATGCACAAAAAATATTGTGGTTGTCATGTGACCACACAAAGTACAGCTGTAAGTACAACGTGTATGTTGATGCCTCCTAGTCTCCCTTACAGTTGTTTTTGTCTCGTTTTGTTGGGGAGGAGGATTGCGTGACAAGACAAGGGAGATTACAGTTGGTACCTCCATACTAGAGTGAGCCAATGAGAAGTGGCACACTTACCAACCAAAAACAAGCCACAGTAAAAAAAACATGGCCATGTCGTTTATATCACTGTCAATTGACCACTGGCAGAACTCTGATGTACATACATGTACATGTTCTTTTTGTAAGTTTGCGTGTCCCCTCTACTAACAATGCATGCACATATACCAGTACAATGTAGATACATGTAGTTTTTCTTAGTAAGTCTTTAATCATCACTCTTGAAAGCCCTAGTTGACATTGGACTCATCCCATTCCTCTTTTAACATAACGCGCACAACTTGAGAGCGTGTGGTAGCGGGTGAACAAAGTGTGAATTCTCCCTACTCATAACACCTTGCCTCCCCATTGTAATTACATGTATCCATAGATCATAATATAATTTTAATGAATAATGCCTCAAAAAATGTTGTGTGGGTACACTGTACATTTTATTTATTCAGCATATATGGCATTTATGGGTTAACGCTAATTTTTTGTAAATATCTAGAAGTGTACAAGTTCAAGCAGTTCTAAGATGCCAGTTGTCAAATCTTTGGAAGACCTTGTGATTGACAGATTACCCAGCCAGACACCAGTTCACAACCTTAAGGTGCAATTTTTATAATAAAAATAATAATGATAGTAATTGGAGTCTGAAGCCTCGGTTGGAGACTGAACTGGAATTTGTTTCCTCAAAGATTATTTATTTTTTTGTCTTCATTCACACCTGGAGCGCTTAAAACCTCTCAATAACTTATTCAACTTGAGTTTAGGCATTCTGGGTCGAATTTAGTTTTGAAGATGTTTGTTTTTTCGAAGAGGAAAACCATTGAGGTACTCAGAGAAACACCTTACAAAGCATAGGCTTGGAGAGAACCAGCAGAAGCTGCATATGAGGGTGACAAGTGCTCATATATTCATCAATTACGCATTGATTTGCAGTCAGATCTCAACAATCGGACACATCAGGCTGTAAGCAGACACATCCTATAGGTAGCCTGTATGGCAGGCATGAAAAAGTTAGGGGAAATGTGACGTGAAGGAGTGCAAGGGTTCACTTGATGGGGGCGCACCATTTATGTACTTGTCGCCCTTAATTCCTCCTTTCGCTTCCCCTTCAATGCCTAGCATTTACAGTAGGCCATCCTAATCCAGGTTATCTCATTAGCAGTTGCAATGGCTGTGGCCTTCAAGCAAGCTCTCCATTTTTTTAGCTTATCAAGCCGAGAGGGAACGCACAAGCTAATCATGAAGCTCACGGGTGACCTCTCGCAACCGCGCCCTCCTAAAATGAAGAGCTTGCTCACAGGCTACCAGGGCTGTCACCAAGGGTGCTTGCCAAAAGTCAGAACTGGCTGTTCGGATCCTTTATTTCAAAATGAAAGAGTAGTCTTCCCCTGAAATTTACACTAAAACCCATTTTTTTTCCTTGCATACAAAGTAGGATAAACTAATCTGGCTGGATAGTACTGATTAATAGTGGAACTCTCCTCACAACTAGCCTTGGGAAATCCCCAACGCGACCTCCTGTCTGTAATGACAGCACTGGGCACTGGGACTCTTTACCAACTCCAGAGGCTCTATCCTTATGCTTAGTTTGACTGCACATGGAAAATGTTTTGTATTATAGTAGAACCCCGATGACTCGAACTCGGATAACTCGAATTCCCGGCTAACTCGAACTAAATTTCATTTCCCTTGATCAAAAATCAATGAAATTTACCCCGATAACTCGATTTCTGGTTCTTGTGGCACCACTCGGATGCCATCCCATTAACTCTTCTTTTTGTATAAACGGTAAAAACACTAAAACTACCTCAATTTGATTTTAATTGATGCAACGAACAAATCACGTTTTATCATAAAAAATTAATTTAGTTATGTTACCGTTTCTGATTAAATAGGTGAAATTTGCACTGCTACTATACACTGAAAGTGCTGAAAAATCAGTAACTATCAATTTTTAATGTGGCAAATTAAATTTTTCAATCGGCCCCGTTAACTCGAAACCTCGCTGACGCGAGCTGGTTTTGGTTTGCCTTCAGGGTTCGAGTTACCAGGGTTCTACTGTATTTTGACATCCATCATACAGTGAACTGCATTAATAAAAAAGATAGCTGATATGACATGCATTTAACTATTAAAATTTGTTCCAGGTTAAGCTTATTCCATCAGATCCATGCAACGAGGAATTTCAACAATCTTTCCAACAGACTGCAGCTCTGTTTTTTAAATACCAAAGAGCTATTCACAAAGATCCCCCTGAAAAGTGCACTGAAAAAAGGGTAATCATAAAAGTTTCTGTTATCTTCTGTTGTTTTAAGAGGCAGAGGACACTTCTGTTCCCTGTGAAAGAGATGAAATGTTTTGATTTTCAAGTTTTGCTATTTCTTGCGTTGAATCACTGTACAGTGTGTGCCGAACTTTGCCTTATGGTTTGGACAAGTAAACCAAATATCCTCAAAAGCGATGTGATATTTTATGAATTCTGGTTTTGTTTAGAAATACTTAAAACTCTTAGTAGTTAGAGTTTATTCTGGAGGCTTTCCGAGTGGACGGAAGCGACGACCAGAAATATGTCTGCGTGGCTACTCACTCGCTCACTAGTTCGTCTTCGTAATTAGTCAGGTCCGAATAGATCTTTTTAGCTTGAATGTGTTGTTTTCTCATTTCAGACCACGTAATGTTACCCCAGAGGATTGTTTCTTTCAATTGTCGTCCTATGCACTTGCATCCATGTGTATACAGCTATTTCGAGAAAGGTTGTCGGAAAAATGTGCACGCGACAATCCCGAAAGGTAATATGGGATATGATCAATACACTTTTTCTGACGACTAAACCTGTTGAACCTACTTTGGTTGCTTTCCTTTAGCACTCGCAAACACATTTCCGCGGCCTTTCGCACCAATTCTTTCAAATTTCTTTAAAGAACAGTGAACTTAAAACAACCCACAATGCCTTTCGGGATTGTCGCGTGCACTTTTTCCGACAACCTTTCTCGAAATAGCTGCATGTATGGATCATTTATGAAAAGACGAAAGACAAATTCCCTGGAGAACATCACGTGGTCTGAATTATGAAAACAAATTCAAGCTAAAACGGTCTATTCGACAGATATTTGAACTAGTTTTCTCCCTTTGACGGTTAGTACTGACAAGCATTATGGTTGTCTTATCCGCAGCCGAAATTTTTCAGAATTTTTTTAAAATATTTTCTTGTATCATCTGACTTTTTTGTTTTTCTAAACAACGTATCTATCAGGTCACCATAGTTACTTACCGTGTGATTTACAACTCTTTCAGAAGCATTTTAAGGGGGATCTTTGTTTTAGTCATTACAATACACAACTGATGTATTCCTAAATACTTCTTATCTATTGCCTCCAAATCAAATTAATTTTGACAGTCTAAACCCTGAATTGAGGGGTTTTAACGTTGAGTTTGAAATTCTCAGGTCAAATTAGTGAAAGTGCAGTTCGATTCAGACGAATTTCAAGCAACATACAGTCAGACTTGTGATTTATTTGCAAAATATCAAATGGCTATCCACAAAGATTCCCCTGGCGAATGCGGCGAAAGACAGGTTAGACTCCTTTTCAATGAAACCCTTTCTGTAAGAGCAATTATTTCTAAAAAGAACGTCAGCGCTATAAAGATCTACTAAGGGCCTGTTTACATAGAGGTGGGGGACCCCAGGTAGGTGAGGTAACTCGCTTAGGTTGGGTAACCCGCCTGTCCATATAATCTCTCATTTTAATTTGATCACGTTTACATGATAGGTGGGGTGACCCGCCGCGGGTTACCTCACCTACCTGGGGTCCCCCACCTCCATGTAAACAGGCCCCTAACATTTACATAACATGGTAACTTTAAGATCCAAAGACATGACGGCAACGAGAAAATAAAAGTAAAACAATAGGTTTAATTAGCAAAACAACAACTTTGCTAGTGCATCACACTTTTTTGTACATTTCTGTGCCGTTTTTGGACGACTGCGACGTAAAAATGCCTTATCTCGGCTCATCCTCAGTGTAAGAACCTGTTAAACTCACGGGTGACTTAAAACAAAAGGTGCGAAACAAAAGAAAACGTTCGCAGGTTTGGACACCCAAATAAACCCCTAATTTCGTGTTTTATGGAGAACGTCAACAATCAACGAAGAAATTTAACTCTTTTTCTGGACTTGGAGATTGCCCGCAGGAATTCAACTCCAATTGGATTCGCCTACATGTATTTGACCGTAGAGTAAGTGGGTATAAAGAATAATCGCGATGAAAACTGAAAGAACGCGAATGCGCGAGAGCCTCAACTTCTTTTTGCCTGTTCAAAGTTAATTTATTTGTCCGTGATACTGTACGGCCGCTTGATCAAAGAAGAAAACGTTCGCCATCAGTTGTTTCTCTTCCTTGGCGAATCCAGGGCAGCAATAGATCGCGTTCAGCCTACAATAGGTTCCGTGTTGCTAAGTCACATGACCAAAGTCATGCTAAGTCATAAAAGCTATAGACGTCAAAAACAAGTGATGTTCAAACGGTTGAGAGAAAAAGCTCCACTTGTACCCCTTTACTCTACTATATTGATATGTTGTTGAGTTTGTCACAGATTTGAACCAAATATACATGCTGTGATTTTTTTTTTCACTCTAAGTACTGGAACAGAAGTTGTCCAACTAAATTTCTCTCATTTCGTTCATAGCAATATCCTTTAGGTGAATGAGTTAGTGGGACCAGCAAAGTTTTATTCCTCATTGTACTAAATCTAAAAGCTGTGTATGATCATATACCTTAAAAGTCGTGATAAAGCCATTCCGTCAGGTATGATCATAAGGAATGTTAGACATGTAGTAACAAAGGCTTTAAAAATGACAGCGTGCCAGGGACGTCGCGAACGTAAGGCCGGGCGTGATTTGGGGAAGGGAACGGTGCCGGAAAAGCAGGAGAGAGAGAATGCTTTTCATTCAATCAAAACCTTTGAAAATTTGGAAACAGCAGCAAATGGTACAGAAATTTTCCGGAAACTGTTGAATCTCCGAAATGCGAACTATCCAACCGAAAATTCTAGAAATTCCGGAAGCAAAGTTGAATGAAAAGAAAACTTGCGGGAAAAATTTTGGGAAAATTTAGGTATACCTCGCGAGGTTGTCCTCTTTTTTGGAAATTTTGGAAAATGCTGTTCCATTCGCCACTGCAAGTAGCCGAAAATTCAAACCGGACGTTTTTGGTAAAATAGAGGGCGCCGTCACTTCCTGTCAACCCCAGGCCCGTCGCGTCAGTTTTCGCATCAGTTTTCACCGTCTCTGCACATTACTATCTTGGAACCTTGAACAGGCTATAAAAATGATTGTCTCTGTCAGCGGTGGTAGTTATAGTTGTATCTCTGTTTTCTCAGTGTAGTGAAGACTTTGACATTCATGTCATTCCATTAAAAGATTATTTGTATTTGTTTGATTGCAGTTCAAGAGATTTTTGGTCGACTCACCGCTTCAGGTAAACATGTTCAGTTTGGGACACTTCACACAGGTCGTATGCTAAAGAGATGTAGCTAAGTTATACCTTCAACATTACTCCATGTCTTTGTTTTTCACCCGGTGAGATTATCCGGCAGCCGGCTCTAAGCGAAATCCCTGTTATTGCTAAGTGTAGCTAAGTGTAACTTTGAGACATCGAGTCCATTGGTGATACCCTTGTAAGTTTCACCATTCACATGAAACCTCTTGAGAAGTACCAAAATTGTCAGGATTCACTCACACCTTGAATGTTCTTGAATTTCAATTAAAAATTCAAAGTCGTAAAAGTGCTGGAAAATTGCAGTTGGTGCTGGAAAAACTGCCTTGAAATTTGCCACTTACTTCATCGGAACAAGGCTCTCAAGTGGCTAATACCACAATGTGACTGGCAGAATTGTAGCAACAAAAAATAGTAAAAAATATTGCCTTGATTTTGCACGGCATAGATTTCTTGAAAACTGAGAATTGAAAAGTCCTTGGGGCGGAATTGTTTGTGTAAAAAGAGTACGAACTCTGAATGGGTTTTTGAGTTCTTAAATTTTGCCTTTACGTGCACAAAAGTAAATGGGTGCACACAATACTTGTGACGTGTCTTAATATGGGGAAATCACACGTGACAAACACAAAGACAAACAACAACTTTAATACTGCAGTCTTTGATGAGTAAGCAGTGAATCCACGTGCGTGCAAGATGAAGCGAACCCTTTGTTCTGATTGGCTAATCGAGCGCATCTTGCCCGCTCGTGTTTTCCCACAAGAAAAGTTTTCTTTTTAACCCTATATTAACAAATCTTTTGTCGACCAAGCTTGTTCAGTCAGGGCGGCTGGATATTGGCCTCGTTCTTTTTGCATTGTTATTGTCCTCGACTCCGTCTCGTTCCATAGAAACGCAGAAAAGAACTTGGCCAATATCCAGTCAACTTGACCTCACGCTGGGTCAATAACGCAAATATATTTTTACGTAAAAGCACAGTGTCATAGTGACGTATCATCACGAGAAAGATGCCGTAAAATTCCGAAAATAAGCCCTGGGGCTTATATTTTTCAAAGGCCCTTCTGGAGGGGCTTATTTTTGGAGGGGCTTATATTCGGAGGGGCTTATCTACGGAGGGAAATTTTCGTTTCAAAATCGGTATAGTTGGAAGTAAATTTCCCGTTTTTGCTTTGTTTTACTTTGTATTTGAGAGCAGTTTTCCAAGTACAAGCCCCCGGGGGGCTTATATTTGGAGGGGCGAATTAACGGAAGGTTTTTTGCGTTACCTGTTTGGGGGGCTTAAATTTGGAGGGGCTTATACATGGAGGGGCTTATTTTCGGAATTTTACGGTATATCATTTTCTTTGCGTGATAATGCCATCGTTTTATTGCCAATGTGATTTATGACTTTCACTTACTGCTTTTCAAAGAACAGTGTAAATGCATTATGGCCTGAAAACGAATGTTTAATTTCGGTTCTGTGTCCTTAATTTTTTCTGTACCTGAGTTCCTTTAATACTTTTTTTTTAAATTTATTTCCAAACAGCATTTTACTGGACCTGGTTCTCCTGCAATGGGGTTTGGCTCGTTTCATCAACAGTATTTCCTTGATGGTGAGCGCTAATAATCTTCTTTGGTAAAAACATAACGTGATTACAGAGAAAGTCGCGTAACGGAAACAAAATTAGTAGTCTGGCTACTCATATAACACGTTTGATGTCTATTCCAATTTTCAGGTAAACTGGTAGCTGTAGGAGTGATTGACATTCTTCCTCGCTGTGTCTCGTCAGTATACCTTTTCTACGATCCCGATTATTTCTTCTTATCGCTTGGCGTCTATTCTGCGCTAAGGTAGGCAATCACAGGGTAAATTAAAAAGTTTATTTTTGTTGTTATTTGAGGCCCTTTGACTGGGGGCCCGTTGAGCTAGGGTGGGTGGAGACCGCTACGTGTAGAAGAACACAGTTATTTACAAAGTATGCAGCTGTTTCGAGGAAGGTCGGAAAACGTGCACGCGACAATCTCGAAGGGTATTGTGGGTGGTTTTGAGTTCATTCTTCTTTGAAGAAATTTAAAAGAATGGCACGAGAGGCCATGGACGTATGTTTGCGAGTGCTAAAGGAAAGCAACAAAAGTAGGTTTGACAGCTACAGTGTCAGGAACAGTGTATTGATCATATCCCATATTACTTTCTGGGATTGTCGCGTGCACATTTTTTCCGACAACCTTTCTCGAAATAGCTGTATGCGCAAAATCAAAACTCCATCAAGTGCTCTGGCAGTGAAGGGGTGAAGGATTAAGTCAGATCAGCTATATTTTATTAGAATGTCACAGCCACCTGCAGAACTAAGCGCACTAAAGGCTTTTTTTACTTTTTAAGTACTTCTAAGAATGTGTGTATAGTTTTTATTAAAATGTATCTAGAATATATCTAGTCAATTTTCAGTTGAACTCTAAGGACGACTCAGAAACAACTCTAGCTAGTGTATAGCAGCCGCTAGCCGAGCAGGAGGCAGTAAAACACAAATGGGGCCCGTTTCTCGAAAGAACTTGAATTCGCGGCCTCCAAACGCTCTACTTTTTCGGTCTCGCTGACTGCTCAAAATTGTTTGAATCTCTATTTTACAGGGAACTTCATTTTACTCGTTCACTCCAAAGAACCACTCCAAGTATTGAGAGTTACTACATGGGCTTTTACATTCAATCCTGTCCTAAAATGAAGTATAAGGTGTGTATGCTTATTCACCTTTGAACTTAAAGGAGCTTTGTCACGAAAAATTAGCCAAATTCACCCAATACAAAACTTGCCATTAAAATTGAGCGAAACACAAAAATACCCGCTTTGAACACTGGAATTTTTAATGTAACCGTCCATTTGTTTAGGAAAAGAGAGGAGTGATTCTTCAGCCAAATTGCTGGAACGAGTCTTCACTTTAGAAGCCGTCATTTTGACACAGCACTCAGTACAGAGGAACCTCGATATAACGTAGTCCTCGGTATAACGAACCTCTATATAACCAAGAGAGAATGAGGTACCTCATTCTCTCTTGATATAACGAAGTCCTCGGTATAGCGAACCTCTATATAACGAAGTCCTCCATTTAACGAACCTCTACAAAACGAACCTCGATATAACGAAATCCTCGGTATAACGAACCCCCACATAACGAACCTTGATATAACGAACCTCTATATAACGAAGTTTTCGGTATAGCGAACGATTTTCTGTACACCAGTAATAGTAAAATATAGTACGAAAAAGAACCTCCATGTAACGAAACCTCGTAATAGGGAGCGAATTTTGCCAGTTCGTTGGCCCTTCGTTATATCGAGGTTCCACTGTATATTAGAAAACGGCAAAAAATTCCTTTAGCCTCGACAAATGAATAACGTAGACAACCTTGATAAGAGTAAAACCGCTCATTAGTTAAAATAAGGGTCGCCGAGAGGACAAAATAAGGCAAAAATTAAAGCATCTATAGACAAATAACGGAGCGGCAGAAACGTGTCCTACTGCCATGGCTGACCGCTCCATCTCAATCCGAGATTGCCATGTCATGGCGTGACCGCTCAATCTTATACACTGTAATATGCGTTTGAGTTTACATGACGAATGTCCATCACCGGAGGTTTCAGTAAATCATATACTTAGTTATGATGTTGCTATTTATGAGCTATCTATACCTACTTATATCCATCTCCTAGTTGTTGTTGTTGTTGTTGTTTTGGAGGGGGCGCGGGTACGGCTCTAGAGGCATACAGCTACTATGGGGACAAAATTGGATTCGGCCCTTGTTCTAATAAGCTTTCAATATGTGTCAAGAGTGGCGCAGTGGTGAGAGCGCTCGCCTCCCACCAATGTGGCCCGGGTTCAAATCCCGATGTGGGTTGTGTTTGTTGTTGGTTCTCTCCCTTGCTCTGAGTGGTTTTTCTTTGGGTACTCCTGTTTTCCCTCTCCTCGAAAACCAACATTTTCAAATTCCAATTCGACCAGGAATCAGGTAGGTGATGAACCACTTTGTGGATGTACTACCTCCAAATCATTATTTATTTTGTGTATTAATTTTATTTATTTATATTATGTGTCTCTACAGGGTCAGTACAGTCCATCCTATATTCTCTGTCCAGAAACCTACAACTGGATCCCAATTGAACAGTGTCGTCCTAAAATTGCTCTCGCTAAATATCCTCGCCTAGACGACTCGGAAGAAGGTAACGCTTGCATTATTTTCTAGGAATTGAGATGAAAATTGTGGGTTGCGTTTTGGTGCACAAGGTACACATTTCATCCTACTTGCAAAGAGCCAAGAAAAGAATCATATATCATTGCGTTTCACTCAGTCATGGAGAGCGATTACAAACTTAAAATGATTTGTTTCATCTACGATTAGAACGGACCAATGAGACCACCTTTCTCATAAAACCATCCCGTCAATGAGATCTTCCAGTTGGTTGACCGTCCCGTCCCGTCCCGTCCCGTCCCGTCACTGCGGCAACCTTTTTGAAACGGCTGTCCCGTTCGTTCAACCGTTCTGTTGACTAACCCATCATTAGTATAACTACATTGATGATTATCGAAAATAGAGCGCTATGATTCGCTAGGAGCTTCGCTTTATCCCGCTATAATCACCGTGCGGTGATTATAACATTGAAGTCTAGCAGTTTTCAAAATGGCAGCCAGATTTTTTGATGTTTCGGAGGCGGAAATTGATCAATAATTTTATTTTCTCGAATAATCATCGACGTAATTATACTAAAAGAATTAGTCGCCTCAGGCAACTTGAATATCGGCTAATAGTCACCTCGACATCGTCTCCGTGACTATTCGCCGATATTCACGTCGCCTGAGGCGACTAACTGTTAAATAATGGGACGAACTGATGGGTTAGATTCAAGGTTTTCTGACGGGAGAAATATTTTTGCAATGTAATTTCCAACTATAATTATAAATGGACCATGTAAAACCATTCAAGACCACGCAACCAGTCAAAGCGCTTGATGTTTTCATACAATTACATTTTTCCTTTCAAATCCTCACTTTCAGAAACGCCTCAGGGTTCCACAGAAGATGTTCTTGTTTTGTTTAATCGCCAAGCCATGCCCTACCAGGTATTCATTTAAATTCAGTAAAACAGTTGGCCATTTTGTCGACAACTTCCAGAACACATTTCGTTTTTCCTTTAATGGAGTTTATATTCAACAATCCAGGTGAGATCTCAATCCAGTGACTTTAATTTGAGAGGAAAACAAAGAATTCTGGAAGTTGTAGTCAAGTGACGAAAAATTGCAAAATGTGATGCGTGTTATTGAACAAAAGCACGTCTTCATTTATCGATTTATTATATTGAATTTAGTGAAAAAGTGCTAAGTTTCATAAAATCCCGTAGAAAATTCCCTGAAACAAGACGGCCCAAATTGTCAGTGTTTAAAGAGAAGGAAGAGCACGCATTTCTTTTTAAATTTGGACCCTCATATTTACGTAACTTTTTCGCTGGTTTTTGCAAAACTTCGATGGTTTACTAAATTCAGTAGAAAGAATAAGTCTCTGAAAAGATGTCTCTGTTTCACTAAAAAGCAATAAAAAATGCAATTTTGCGTGACATCTATCTAAAGAAGGGCGATTAGCTATAGCAATGAGTTTTAAAATATGTTTATTTTAAGGCTTTTTTTTGTGAATTCTTTACAGCTTTATGCGGCGTTTACAGGGGCAGATGATCGTGATGAAGTGCAGGAGTACGCAGATCTTGTGGGGCCTGTGGTCTCCTCTAGAATGCTTCTCTTTAGATCTGGTTAAGATTTATGGTTCCTTTTGTTTGGGAAAACATAAGCGGATTTTTCACCTTCAATTTCGAAATATCACTCGTGGTATTCATGCCAAATATCACTACAAATCATGCTATTACCTATACAAATTTTCAGAATTTTACCTGTGTTTCACAATTCTTGTGAAATTTGATATTTATTTTCTCGGGCTACCACGAGAAATAGTCTTTGGTGTTACTACAGATTTCCAATTATATCTATTTCAAGTTTCAATCCATATCCATCCTTCCCATCATCAGCTACAGACAACAGGAAACAGTTTAAATGTCTAAATATAGTCTGAAATAACAAAACTGGACCATTATTTTAACCCTTTCACTGCCAGAGTGCTTGATGGAGTTTTGTAACGTGACTGTAACTTTTGTGTTTGTGGATGAAATCCTATGATGTGACCATTCAAATGAAAGCTCTCTGCCTGTACTTTCACATGGTGCTATTTTTTTATTTTTTTTCAAAATTTCACAAAATGAAATTTGAACATTTGGTTGAAAATTGCTTTTGGCTAAATTTGTCAGTGAAAGGGTTAAGCATTTAATTTATGTGAAGACACGTTCCTGCTTTTTGAAAAGGTTGAAGATAGCGTGACATAGTCTCTTCAGAGTAGGACTTTTAGAATTCATGAGCTGTGCCTTTTAGGGGTGCGGACAAATCTAATCGTCGATTCTCACAAAGAAACGCACCCTTACTTGCCTTCGATTGAGAAACTAGGGTTTTTCCGGATTTCTCATTAATACGCTCCACTTTTCTCCACAGCCGAAACACTAGAGATAGACTAGCTTGCCCGTTTGTTTTATTATTAAAAGTCTGATTATTCTGTGAATATGAATTTTAATGGTTTCAATGTACTGTTTTGTAAATGCGGTTTTAATGATTTGAAATGATGGTCTAGCTTACGTGTTTAAATAAAAATGTCTCAGTTGCTTCTTTGCTTCTGAAATAACTCTAGTACGTTACTTCCCCTCTCATCCTACTCTGACCAGCACCCCCTCCTCTGCCAGCATTATCATTTCTTACTCGTAAGATTTATAACCTATTTTTGCTGTAATTTGACCGTCAAACGCCGGAGCAGCGCCGGTGACTTCCCAATACTCAGTATTTTCCATAACCCCCCTCAAATTCAAAAGATTAAAAAGGGAATTTTCCTGAGATAAATAGCCTGGCTGTGTTTCAGCCGGCCCACGTATCGTCGTGACCACTGCTATAGTCCATCTTTACAGGCGGTTTGGAGGGTCTGCGACGCAGGCTAGAGATGAAAAGTAAATCGTAAAAAATAGCGGGAATACATCTGCGCGATTGCGTCATTAGGGAGCTTTAGCATCGACGACGGCAACTGCAGCGAAAACGTCAGTTTTAAAATGAATTTCCGTTTTTACAATCTTTGTCGTGTTTATTCCAATTTGCTGAAAATGGCAAGTGTAGGCGAATTTCCCTAGAGTTGATTTCTTGAGGACCGCACTCAAGTTTAGAGGGAGAAAAAGAGATTCGTTGTCGCTTGTTTACGTCCTCCATAAAACTTGGAATTAGGCATTTTCACGTCGTAGTCGCGCAAGGACGGTAAAGAAATGTACAAAAAAGCGTGATGCACGTGCAAAGTTGTTGCTTTGCGTAATAAACCTATTGCTTTTTTGACGTCCTCTTTGCCGTCGCCGTCGTCGTTGCTAAAGCTCCCTAATATCACAGCCGGGCTCCTCTTTGTTTATGTACACTACCTAAGGCGTTACCGCTCAAAACAATTCTCGATCATCATATGATCCTACGATTTAATGGAAAATGCGAGTTGAAATCGACGTCCCCCGGTACAAAAGGCTCACAGTAGACTTTCTCAAAGCCTGTTTCCGGTTTCTGCTTGTTAGGTGGTCACTCTGGACTCGCGACTAACGTCACTCGCTTTCTCTCGCTTTGCGAGCGTCCCTCGAGCCTTCAGCGCTCACGTAGTCGGTCGATTCGTGGCAAGTCTAAGGCTCACAATTGAGAACCTACTTCACCAAAATTGCCCATAACAACCCCAAAATACAAGAACCTTTTGCTGGACTTTAAAAAATGTAGGTTCTAACACGCGGGTTTTTACGGTATTAAATTGTAAAAGATAGCCTGAGTTGCAGCCGGTCCACGTATCGTCTTGACGAGTGGTATTGTCCGTATATACAGGCGGGTTAGAGTGCTACGACAAAGGCAAGCTAATAGAGATAAAAAAAATAATTAATAAATATCTTGCTCGCGTCTTTGTCCACAGCAGTTTTTTTTTTTTTACTTTAAGGCCCACTGTTTAATTTCTAGCCGGAATATTCATTTTTCTTTGTGAGGGGGATGAATAGGGGTATGCAAATACACAGTTAAATTTCGCTCTGAATCCGAAATCCGGGCAAAAAAATTCACCCACCTCCTTTGTGAATAATTGCGTTCACAAAGAAAACAACTGAGGCAAGTTTCCTTTGAAGGAAAATTGGTGATAATGACTAGAAAATGGGCAACAGGTCTTCAGAAGACGACGGCGACGGAAGCGAAAACTTGACAACGTCACTTTTAAAGTGAATTCGCTTTTTTTCAAACTTGTCGCGTTTATTCCTAGCTGAAAATGTCAAATGTAGGCGAACTTCCCTTGAGTTAGTTTCTTGAGGACCCAACTTAAAAACTCGAAATTAGTCGTCGCTTGTTTTTGCCCTCAATAAACCGTGAAATTAGGCTCGGTTCTGACACCGAACTTTTCATGAGACGAACCTAATACATTGGATTAAGTACATGAAAAGTTATGCGTCTGAATCAATTAGGAACGCCTGTTTCAATTTAGAGCGGCTCAGCCGTTCTTCCCGCCTTTCCCGCCAAGCCCAGACTTGTACCCAGTCGCTATTTATGTGTTTTTGGGGTGAGAGAAGATTGGGGGTTAGGTTGAGGCGCGCGAGGTCTCACGGGAAGGTACGAAGGAATAGCGACGCTATTTTTCCTTCGTAGCTTCCTATGAGACCTCGCGCACCTCAACCTAACCCCCAATCTTCTCTCACCCCAAAAACACATAAATAGCGACTGGGTACGAGTCTGCGCCTAACCAGGCCAGGAATTTCGACTTTGGATCGACTTTGGAACGGCTTTGATTCAGACGCCAGTAGTCGTGTAGGCACCGATTTAACCCCCTTTTTTGAGGAAGAATCTCATTAACTTACAGAGGAATACGTTAAACGCCGATTACGTCATAGCCTTTTGTCTTAAATGTCATGAATAAAATGCGGGGGAATCTTATTAACTTGCGGGGAATGCATTAACGCCGATGACGTGCTAGCCTTTTGTCTTTCGGTGCGTTTTTTGGGAGAATCTAAAAACGGATCTGTGATCTCAGATCACATGTATGTATG
>BOPM01000318.1:67428-81802 GCA_022179025.1 Porites australiensis | reverse complement strand
GCGCTCTTAATTTCCAGTATTTTAACCCCAATTTTGGAACCTGTCCAGACATTCTTGAAAGCTAAAAAACATTAACTACAAGCTTTCTTTCCATTTACCCTTTATTTTTCATCTTTCACAAAAGCTAAGGCGGAGGTTTACAATATTTCGAGCTCATTTTCATGGTTGTCGCTCTCAGAAGTGATGTCAGCTCAGTTTTGATCAGTTTTGAATTTTTTTGCATCCAGTGTGGAAATAAATTTGTTCCAGTTGTCTCTACCAACTGTGTCTTAATCGCGTTAATTTCCTTTATTATGAAATTCTACCTCCCCTTTCGCGTTAATTTTCTTTATTCGAAAGTCGTTTCCCATTAAATTCGCGTTAATTTAAGGTGCCTTAATTTACAATACCTTAATTACATGGAGCGATAATTTCCTATAATAAGGTAGGTTCCGTTAGAATGTTACACATTTACGGCGTCTGTTGTGTACCATTTTTGTTCGGAAACCCTTTTGTCAAAAGTGCGTTTTTCAAATCCTTGCCCAAAAAACGCTCAGATTGTGAATCTCAAAAAACAGGATTTGGATCTCATTTGAAGAATCCACCCAGAGTGCGGATTTTATGGATTCATGATCCGTTTTTGGTTTCCCCCCAGAAAACGCAAAATCCGTTTTTGGATTCGGAAATCCTGATTTGCATTTTCCCAACCAGTCTGACAGGTTTTCTAGTTACTTCTAGGTCGGTAAATGTCTCGGTTTTCGATTGGCTGATTCGAAAACAAGAAACGTTTTATTCGTTAATTCATGGTGTCTGATGGGGTGCGGGGCAGGCGGGGGAGTCAGGAGGCTCACTGCAGTCTGTTGTGTGGGTGCCTTTTTTTTTTCGAAACAATAATATTCTTGCGTAAATTGACTTTATGTTTCATCTGCCTTGTCCTTAACATGATAATTATGCTTTTCTTCTCAGTATACGTGTCAAGTGCGTGCAAAAATCTCCTGGCGTTATCACCTTGTTTTGGTGTTTTTATCAAAGGCGTAAACAATTTTGACTCAAACCGGTTAGTGCCCTCTGAGAGTAGGCAGTGGTGTAAAAGCCAAAAAAAATAGAGGGTTTGTAAGAAAAAAAAACTCTTTCCAAAATGGCACACTTAAAACCACGCCGCTTGAGATATGGAAACTAGAGGGTCTGGGAACGAGGAAGAAGGTTATCCAACATGGCGCCGTCAGTGTCGTTGCTTATAAAGAAAACTTGCGTTTCCTGCCGTGTTGTGTGGCTGTATTTAAAAGAGGTATGTGCTAAAATAATCATGACTTACCCTGAAAGCTGTTCACGTTTTCTCAGTCGTTCTTTGCCGGAGTGAAAGGTGAAAGCAAAACAAAAATCCGGTTTAAAGATCGATTTTGCAAATTGAAAGATTGATAGCTATAGGCGTTTTGAGCTTTTATGGATTCCATAAGTCAAGAAGCTAGGCCTTGCTCTAAACGAGCATAATACTATCTCCTCGCATGGTATGTTAATTGTAGCATTTAGGTGTTATTTAGATCATGATGAGAGTGCAAGACCTCGGTGGAGCTGTAGAGATTAATCAGCGCAGCATGCTTCTTGTAAAATTAAACTACAGATCGAGAATTCAGGACCACTTATTTCCGTATCATTAAATAACAAAAGGGTCGGTAAGATTTTCGTACAAATCCAATACATTTATTATGCATACAGCAATTGCATGCTAATTCGTTGAAACATGTAGACATAATAAATGTAAGTCGCTGTACGGAATCTTACCAAAACGTCTATTACTAACATCTGTTATAAATGTTATATGTGACAGATCCTTGCCTAGAGGATTCATTGCTTCCTTTAATTTGATACATCACCATCCAAGTAATCTCGGATCACTGATCCTAATCCCAGTGTGCGACAAATGCAGACCGCAGACTTGCAGACTGGCAGGTAAGCGAGGTAAACATTGTTGTTAGATGATTTAACAGATTCCCTGTCCCTAAACTTCAATTCTTCTAAATGCCTTGTTTTAGGGATAAGAAATCTTTTAAGCATTTCACAACAATGTTTACCTCGTTTACCTGCAAGTCTGAAGTCTGCATTTGTCGTACACTGTCCTAATCCGGATCATTCCAAAGGAATGCAACCCTAGCTACGGGATGGTTCTTTATCTAGGGGATAACACATGTACATCCAATTCAACCTCTGAACAACTGGGCCCTGGAAGGATTCCAAGTCTTGTCCAGTTTTAGACCTTGCACCAGCTGACCACATACTTAAAATGGCCATTAAAAAAAAACACTAAAGTAAATTATTTTTGTCTACTCATCATTATCAGATTAGATAAGAGAGCCTCTTGTGTCCTATTTCAAAATATTGTAGGCTAATGTAAATAAACCTTTTTCCCGCCAGGCCATTTCATTTCATGAAAGAAAAGCATGGGAAATGGAGATTACTAATGATTGCATTTAATTAATAAGCTCTACCTAGTTGATTATTTTAAATATTATTAAAATCATATAATTGTAATTATACTTTAAAAGGTGATATACCATTTCTGCATATGGGAATGCTAATGAAATGTTTTGTTATGTCATTTCCCTCCATGATCTCAGCTACACATTGGATTGCTTTAGTTTGCTTTAAGTATTTATACTTGCAAAGAGCTTCAACCTTCTGATTTTTAGTCTCTTTCGCAGACACTCAGGTAGGAACGGCTTTGCGTTAATCCTGAGATGAGCAACTGCGAAGGAGGCTAACTGACTTTTAGCAAATCGTACTTGTCAAGAGGTGAAAAATTCCAGAGACCAAATGAATTTCCATACCGATTAGCTTCAGACCAGAGTGGAACAAAACCTCAGTATATTTAAGTCCACAATGGTTGTAGCCTGCGTGCAGACATCTCGTCTGGCAATTAAGGAAATAGGAGATGTCTCCAACTAGGGGGCTGGGGGGGGGGAGGAAGGGGGGGAACCCCCATATGAAAGTGATGGGGATGCTCTTCTGAAAGTTAAAATTAAACCCCAAGGGAGACCAATGTGAGTGTGGCTCAAGCTTAAACTGACCCCTACATTAAAGGAGACCATACTAAAACAGACATCACAACATTTTTTGTAAATTTCTCTATGCACGGCCCTAAGCCATACCTGAATGAGCAAATATAGTTACTTTCTGACCCAAACACGGCCTAAGCGAGACCAAAACCTGTAATTTACACCCCTAGGCAAGGCAAGGAGTATCCCCATCACTTTTATATGGGAGACCCCCAGCGTCTCCACCTAGACTACAATGGATAAAATCTTTACCCATTTTCAGACGAAGAAAATGCCTGCGAAGGCTGAGCAGATAACTATAGAATTGTGCCTTAGACATCATGACTTTCTAACAGTAAGGTGCCAATTTTGGGGGAATTTTCCACTCACACATCCAGCATGTAAAGGAAAAAATTAATTTTGGATTCATTATCCCATTTTTTGGGACAGGGTAATGCCATTGGGACGCTGAATCCATTAGCTTATACCAGACCATTTTAAGCTGTAATTTTGCCACCAATTGTTAGAGTAGGTTGTCTCTGAACAATCTGCCCTAACTTATCCTTATAACACTCCTTAGTTATTAATTGCAACTATAACATTAAGCTTCTCAAATTTTATTGGCTATCAACTGTCCCAATTTCTGTACTATATAAATAGGACAGTATGCATCTGATGCCTGTAATTGGACAGCACACCACTGCAAGCAAGAAAAACTTTTGGAATTTCTTGTGTTTGAATTACAAAAACCTAAAATATCACAAATTTTGTTATAGATGTTGTCCAATTCGGTCTGTAATTATACTCGTGGTGAACAAATTGGACTTCCGTTACACGGTTGTTCAATTTTGTTAATCACTCTTATGATTACAGACTGAATTGGACTCCACTCAGTCCTATTGCCATTTTTTGTTGGCTTTTTTGGAAGAAAAATTTTGATTTTGCAGCAAAGCTAACTTTATAATAGTTTCATTTGCTTAACTCAATTTTTAGAATAAAATTCCATTTGTACTGGTTGATGTAGAGGAAAACAAGCCACCAGATTTTGCAAATGTAAGTCCTCTTGGTTTGGTTCCACTGCTACAAGATGGAGATCTCACTATTTATGGAAGGTTAGGGTCAGCAAACTTCAAAGCCAAAGTATCTAAACTAATAATATTAAAGCATGCAGCTTAAAAGAGTACACTCTCTTCTAGTGGTTTTGAAAGCCTCTTAATTTTTAAAAAATACACCTCCTGCAATATTCTCTTTAAAATAATCCAGTAAGAAAGAGACCTGGAGGTCCAAAGATTTCTTAAACCACGGCCTAAGTTAGACTTCATTTAAAAAACCAACCCACAGAGTTTTATGTGTGGAGCTATTTTTATTTCTTTGTATTGTAAATGCGCCGCCGGCAACTGCAGCCATCCTAGAGCTTTACTGCCGGCATGCCTGCGAAGTTGAACTTGAGTCAACTTCGTAGGCATGTCAGCGTTAAACGGACTGGAATGACCAGTGTTGCCGGCGACTTCTGTTCTCATATCGAGACAGAATCTTAGTTAGTACCGGCAGTTATGTCGCAGGTGCATCGGCAGCTAATGAGAACCAGGCTTAAAGTTGGAGGTCATTCAGCTGAAGATCAAACGAACAAATTCATACTTCCAGCACCTGAATAAGCTATACTGAATCAGTACATAATTATGAAGTGTTACAGTCATGGTTGATAAGTACAGTCTATCATAATTTTAAGACTAACAGGGGGAGGGTAGAGGGCCTAAAAAGAGAAGAGGCTCTTGAGTTAATAACTTCCTTCTCCTGGAAAGGGGTGGTGGGGAGGGGGGAGGGGCTTATTTTAGAGAGGGGTTTAATAGAGGATTCAAGCTATGCTTTTAAGAGAGAAAATGTATTACGTTCACCAATTTACCATTTTTGTGTTAGAGAGCAAAGCCAGCTTACAAAACTGGAGTTTTTTTATCTTGCTTTGTTCAAGGGCTAGTTAGCCTTAATCCGAGATAAATTTTAAACAAACCTGACAAGTATTCATCGTGACTAACCCTGTATTTGCTTATTATCTTTTGAACAAGTTAGCCTCGGTTTGAATTCTTACATCATTCTAACACGTCTCCAGAGCGCAGTCTACCCTCACAATTTAACATTTCAGTCCTTTAAGCTTGCAAATGATGTACATTTGTACCGCTGGGTTAAAAAGTATACTGATTATCCTGTTTTTGTTTCAGCCAAGCCATAATATTTTACTTGGCAGAGAAGTTTTCGAACTATGTAAGCTTTGGAAAAGGTGATGAAAGACCGCATGTGGAGTCCGTCATACACTGGGCAGCAACCACACTTCTAAGGTGCTATAGCATGAACCGTGGCAATGCTCCTACAAAATAAGTAGCCTTGAGAAAACAGCCCACATTTCACAACACCACCAGGAGGAAAGAGCGCAAAAATTGCATACTGATGACTTGTCACTACCCAGATCTGGGTAGTGCTTTTGATTGGTTGTTACAAATTTCCCTTGGGGCACGACCAATCAGAAGCACTACGGTACCCAGATCTGGGTAGTGTCACGTCCTCAGTATGGAACTTTTGCGTTCGTTCCTCAGACGTCACTTCGTGGGGAAAGCAGTGGTGCATCGCGAAATGTGGGCTGTTTTCTCAGGCTACAATATAACGGCAGCTAAAAATCTGTTAAATGTCTGTTCACAGAATATATTGTTGCCAAGAAATTATAAGCGACCTTAAGATTTGACTATGCGTAGGACTTTGGAATTTCGAGCTGACTCCAGTTGCTCAAAATAAAAAAAAGGTGCAAAATGCTATCCACTGAATAAATTTCCATCCAGTGGAAAGCACAATTGGTTTACTTAATACTTATCCGCTGAATAACGATTTATCTGGTGGATTGCGCTATCCAACGTTGAAACAACTGGGAAGAGAATTATAAGTCTTCGTTGTTGCTGACTGACAAATTAATTAAATACCGTAAGTGAGCGTTACGATTGGTTGCACATGAATTTGGTTTGAAAACTGGTGCCCTGAGTACAGTCTAAAGGTCGATGATTAGCTGCAGAAAGGCTTAAAACTTCACTATAAAAATAGGGAATTTAACTCACTAACTTTCCCACACCTGGTTAATCTTGTATGAATACTATAGGAAGTGCGTTTGACTTTTTATTTCCTCTAAGATGGAATTTCAGTAAGTGGGAGTGACGAATCCACAAAATAGAATGAGTATGCATTATTGAAAGGGGGCACACTAGACTATAGACGATTATTGCCGGCCCTACAAATGTCCAGCTGTCGTAGCCTTTCATCAGTAGGATGCCCAGCCTGAGAAAATGGTCGACATTTTGCGACGTCACCGCTGGTTTCCCTGCGAAATGAAGGAAATTTCCAACCAATCGGAAGCACCACCCAGATCTGGATAGTGACGCGTCATCAATGTGAAATTTCTTCATCGCGAAATGTCGGCTTTATTCTCAGGCTATAGGATGCCTAAAACGTGTGCACTCCACGATTGGTTTCGAATCCATTAACTCGTTCGCCAATTGCGAAGCATTTTGTGGGGAGCCACCCACAATGTGAACACAATTACTGATACGACATATTACTGAAAATACAACGCAAAACAAATCTATAATCCGTTACATCACTGAGAAACCAGGTGAGCGCGTCAACCAAAGCACGCTCTCGACTTAAAAGTTGTTAAAAATATTTTTATAGGGACGTCGGAAATAACTACGTTTATCCAAGTTTAAACCAAGCAGAAGACGCGTTATCCAAAAGAGCCAACATATCTCTAGTTGAGTTCGCAAAGACTGAGGTGAAGTTCCATCTGGATACCCTAGAAAAACACTATTTGTCTCAGCGTAAGTTCCTCTGCAGCACAGCCGCTCCCACGCTTGCCGACAGTTGGACAGTCATGGTTTTGTCGCTGCTAGAACTGGTCTCTTTTGATCTCACTCAGTGGCCAAAAACAAAGGCATGGATGTGCTCTATGAAGTCAAGAAGTGATTATGTAGATGTGAGTTACAGCCACGAAGAAATGGTGCGAAAGTGTGTTTGTAGCTCGAGGAACGGTGTCCCCGATCAAACGAAGATCTGAGCAGACGCTTAATCAGAGAAAAGACAGTGCCCGATGTCTTAAGAAGACTGCCTTACTCTTACTTTTTTCAATTCCAGAAGTACCCAAGATCAAAATTGATGAAAAAACAAGGAAAGTGAAACCACAAAATCATGGACTCTGCAGAACTATTTTTGACTAAGATGTTTTAGCCAAGCCATAACCATGAATTTTTCCACAGCCATAAGTAAAAGTTAAGTCGTAAGTTTTAGGATCGTGATAATAATAGCTCTTTCAAGTGGATCCGCAGCGTTATTCCCACATCATATTGCACTGTTAGATGGTATTCGATCCATTTGAACAGACCTAAAAGTTAAAACTCATTCATCATCCATCACCGGTCAAGAAAAGGAGTTCCAGTCCTGCAAATAATTTGTGTTTTCAAAGGGGAAATTTGTCGGACAAGGTCATCGTTTTAGTTGGAAAAACCAGAAAAATTGTCGCACATACATTAGTAAAGTTGACTTTTAATTTTGTTTATCGCTATGTAACTACTGAACTCTTCAGCTACAAAAATGATAGACTTATTTGATTAGTCCGGTCATTATGTCCAGCCCAAGTAGGATTTCGTTAGTCGGATATTGCATGAATAAAAAACAATGAGTCAAGTACTCAAAGCGGGTTCAAACCGTTAGACTGAAGGGGCTTTGTCTTTGCGAACAAAAATCAATTTCGCCTAACTCAGAAAAATATGAGCAACAATGGCAAAAAAAGTCATTCATTCATGACTTAAGTCGGATTTTCACTGTCTCGAAATTTTTACGTGAGTGCACATGTAAGTGTTGCGCGCGTAAATGAAATAGAGGCAATGTTTGGAAAGTCGCGTGTAAACGTAAAATTTGATGCTATTTCATGATATGGTCTCACAAGATGAAATGAATTTGAAATATAGAATCTAGCAACAACCAACGACACAGTTTTTTTCCCATCACCTTTTTATTATTGTTATTATCTTTATCTCTCAGTTTATCGCGTTTATACTGTTCATTGCCATTCTCTCATCTGGCATTAAAGGAGCAATGTTGGTCTTAAATATAGGTTAAGTACTTTAAAAAAAGATCGAGGGTTTCTCAGCAATTAAGCAGTTTTCGCATATTTTCCATGTCCCAAAAGAGAGGAAATTCATACTGAAGTGTGTCGCCCCACGTAAGAGAATCCGGATTCTGGAATTCGCGAAATTTTTGCATATGGAACCAGAATCCGTGAATCTCGCTCAAGGAATCCGGAATCCCGCTGACGGTTTGAGTCCAGACTCCAAGGTCCACAGACCTTGGAGTCCAGAATCCACGGGGTACAATCCAGAGGATAAGATTGTCTTGGATTACCTTACGTGAGGTGATGTGTGTTTCCCTGTAATCAAGAAATATAGTTGTCATAACGACCAGATTTACTCGAAAAAGCGCCGCGTCAATATATTTTTTTGCGGCGGTTTTTCGTTGCGCTAGTACTTTGTGATGTTTCTTTCATTTTAGTTGTTTCGACCAAAAATAATAAGAAAAGCATACAAAATTAATTTAAGCCTATATCCCGTTCGAAGTAGTCATCATACTAATGCCAAAAAATAAACAATCGATGCATTGTTGATGGGAGGGGCGCTTATTTGTATTTGTGCTTCGAACTATGGAGTTTAATTAAAGAAGGCGCTCTTTCCAGTAAATACAGTAGTCCTGAACAGAACTATTGGCCAAAATGACTGACGTTTCAATATTTTT
Source organism: Porites australiensis (assembly GCA_022179025.1). Lineage (NCBI taxonomy): Eukaryota > Metazoa > Cnidaria > Anthozoa > Scleractinia > Poritidae > Porites > Porites australiensis. The sequence continues at coordinate 72,971 of BOPM01000318.1, read as the reverse complement.
TGCGGGAGTCGTCGAGAAATGCATCACAACGCCTAATAAACTCTGATGGAAAAAACTGATTATATCCCATACCAACCTAACACCTTGCTTACTTCTAACGGCAGTAACCCTAATTATTTAAATTCTTCTACCCACTCATCATCTCAGACTGAGATCGTTAGTGGGTTTAAGAATTTCTGAGATTCTCAGATGCCCGTTGAATTTGGAGTTTTTCAGCACACTTCACGGACCATTGCTTTTCACTCGCCCTTAAAAACGGTGGGTCACGTGATGTTGTCTGGTTCCCCGCGTGGCGGCGAAGCAATTGCTGCTTTGGCATTTATTAACTACCAACAAAGAAACGAGAAATACAGTGAGCCTTGTCACTTGTATCTCCTCAGAAAGGTTTTTCTTTTTTTTCTTTGTTGGAAATAACCCCGTTTTTCGATGCTTCATTCGTACTACACTTTAACGCCAGTAGAAATTTTTATCCTTTTACACCACGTGACCAAAAAAAACAACATCATTTGAGCTTTGTTTTTTTGAAACGTGAGCGTTAAAAAAACCAACTGTCCACGCGAAGAAGCCTAAAAAATAAATCGCCTTTCAAAGAACGTCTGAGATGGTTTACTTAGTAATTTATCCCTGGTAATATATGATGATACTGATTTCCTTGTTTGAGTTTGATTGGCCGGGCTGCCGTTGTTTTCACTCGTTCTCCTCTCCGGGCTAAAACAAAAGCAACAAACTGCGTTATTACGGTTCAGGTTGTAATTAAAAAGGTACGAGATTAAAGAGACTTTAGAAACAGTGGTTTAGCAGTTTAGAAAAAATCCACCCATAGCTAATCGAGCATATAAATAGAAAAAAATGCTCAAAACAGTAAAGGAACACACATGTAACTTTGTAAATACAAAAGAAAGCGCTGATGGACAAAAACGGAGAAGATTGAAACGCCGGATTGCAATGGCTGGTATTAGCCTGAGAAAACAACCCACTTTTCGCGACGCTACTACTGGTTTCCCCGCGAAATGACGTCTGAGAAACGACCGCAGAAGAAGCAAACTTTCCACTAATCATTTGCACTACCCAGATGTGGGTAGTGACGCGTCATCAGTATGAGATTTCTGATCAATTTATGGAGTTTCTCGCGGGGAAACCAGTAGTGGCGTCGCGAAAAGTCGGTTGTTTTCTCAGGCTAGCTGATTTTTGTCATTATCAGTGTGACCGGCCTTAAACTGTAACGCTCGGCTAACACACAGGTCTATCATGAAGCTATAGCGACTGTCAAATTATTAAACATTGCTTTGAACAGTGACAAACTAATTGAATACGCAGCTTTGAAGTACTATGGGCGATAGTTAAAGAGTTCAAGAATCTATCTTTTTTCATTGGGCTAGTAAAGATAATCACCGTCACTAACATCTTTTTTTTACGTTTTCGGAGTCGATGAGAATTTTCAGATACAAAGACAGGTCATCCCGTTTAAGGTGTGCGGTCCAAAAAGACACCCTGTTCAAGACCCTAAATATTTAAATCATCATTGGATGTAATCTCGTACCCAGATCTCCCACGGCCAACAGAGTGAGATCTGGGTACGAGATTACATTGGATGAGGATGAGTATGATCTGAATAATTATGTAAAACAAGGACTTGTATTTTTTGCTGTTTTTAGGTAGTAGTTCTTCGTAAAACGTGAGAAATTCTCCGGCTAACACAATCTCGTCCCCAGGGCTTCTCGGTTGCCGCCCCTTTATCCGGCAATAGTTATTGTTGGTTTTCACATGACGTCACTAACATTCAAACTACAAAACTATCGATCCTGCTGAGATTTTACTTTACTGATGTATTAGAGCAGCTGAAAACTAATTTTCATACAAATTTTCGCTTCAAAAGGGTTCTTGGTTTTGTGATAGGGTACGCTTGAATTTCTAAGCTTTTACGTGATTTGGCATTTACACGACGGCCGAGAGAGCTATCATGAAGGTTAAAAAAGTGACTTATTTTGGGGAATTTTGCTATCTAAAGAGTTCATGGATTAGAAAAAGTATTACTTTAATGTTTTTGAGTTCCTCGAGGAATAAATTCACCCTTTTATACCAAAACTCGGTAACAGATGTTTTTGTTGGTTTCCTTCCGCCATGTTGGTGCCCATCCAGATGGGCACCAGCATGGCGTCTGCATACAAATTTCTATAAATTTGCGCAAAACATTTCTTCGGATATCGCTTATACGGAATATTCTTCTGACCTGAATCTTGGCGAGGGTCTTTGTATGTTTACCTCCTTTCATTTCCCATATTTCTTATTTTATCTAGTGAACCGTTTTGACTTTTATTTTGATCTATTTTGAATGGCGTGACACTGAAAACAAACAATTGTCGTCATTTTACCGACTAGTGCAAACGTCTTGGTCAACGCTAGCTTGTTATGAAGAAATATCCGGGGGATTTGAGCCAATCGGCTAATAGAGAGGAGAAGTATGACGTCACGTCACCATGCTAGCACTAGGCTGATTTAGCAACAGAACAGGAACGTTAGTTGACGACAGCGCGCGCAAATCAAACAACTGGCTTGACCAATGGCAGAGCGGCAAATTGAGCACCGGAAGTCGTGGTTTAGTCCTTTCCGCGCGCTTTCCCATCGTCAACTGACGTTCTCGTCCTATTGCTAAATCAGCCAACTGTTTCTGGATGACAACAAAACCAACGACGACGGGAGAGAAGGAAAACGGCTAAAAAGTAAAAGGTTTTTATTGACAAAACAACAAATTTACACGTGCATCACGCTATTTTGTACATTTCTTAGCCGTCGTTGCACCCCTGCGACATAAAACTTCCTAATTTAACACGCTTGCTTTATGGAGTAGGTGAACACAACACAAAAGTTGTCTTTTTGCTCTTCTAAACTTAGATACGTTCCTTTCGGATTCAACCCAAGAAATTTCGCCAGCATTTGCCAAATTAAATGAAATTGAATAAGATCGATGAAGTTTGAAGAGGTGCGAATTCACTTTTTAAGTGAGGTTTTCGCTTTGTTGTCATCCAAAAATTTTGCTACCATGGCAACTTGACGTAACGAGTTCTCCTCTCTATTGATTTCTCTTATGAATAACTGATGACATAAAAATTATTACAATATGAACTTGAAGTACTTACAGATGGACACAACTTCCGCAAGACCTGATTCATGCCATATTTGTAATAATACTTTGGCATATTGCCTTTCATCAAGACCACGTCATCACTGGTGGTTGCTATGTTTTCGAAAACCGACTGGGTGCTGCTGTCGACGCCTTCTTTTATCCCAACAACCACAACGAGAACTCCGTCATTCTGGAACAATAGAATTTACAGAAATGTGAATTGAATAATCTATCTATAGAGCAGTGAGGGTGTTAGCGTACCTGGTCAAGTTCAGTTGGCTTTCACTGTACCGCAGAAGTCGAACTAGACCGCGAGCAGTCTCTTATTCTGCACATGAAACTTAAGCACGCTAACGGCGAAGCCGCGAGCCGTGATAAACGAGGGCGTCTCGTCCCAATCCCTTATTAGGCTGATTTAGCAACAGAACGGGAACATCATTTGACGACGGGAAAGCGCGCGGTAAGGACTAAACTCGACTTCCGCTGCCCAATTTGCCGCTATGCCATTGGTCAAGCCAGTTATTTAATTTGCGCGCGCCGTCGTCAACTGACGTTCCCGTTCTGTTGCTAAATCAGCCTATTGTAACATAACGTCGTGGTTTGTAATCGCGCAGGCTGAGATAAGAACTAGACGGACTTTAAGAGAAAAAGCGGACTGCAAGCGGTCTAAGGTCGGACAGGCGCCGGGTTCAAGCGCTGCACTGACCGGTCATTGGCGGAAATCAATCCTTCGTTCTAGCGTGTCTGTCTTCCAGCCACACACGCGGACGACGTAAACGCATACTTTAGTAAACAGCCACGAGCGGACAGCCTTCATTATTAACCTTTAACAGCCACTACAACATCAACGGACTCGTGTGGTCACAGTCTCGTGAAGCTGGCGTAAGTTTCCAAAATGCGCCCCTCAAATTTATTTCACATCGGCTAAACTCAAAATAATCACCTGACTATCAAACCTGAGAGGGACGGTGCGCTCATCCCCACCCACCCCACCCCCTCCCTCCCTCTCTCTCTCTCCATCAGTGCTCCTTTTCACGGGTATTCAAAGCTACATAAAGCTACGCGGAAAGAAAATAAGTCGAGAGAAGGATTTGTGGTCACGCCTGGGAATCCAACTCGGGACCTCCCGCACAGAATGTCACAGTCATAAAATCACGGCATCTGTTAGCTCTGTCGCGCTTTTTCACAGACCGAAATGACGATTTCCCTATCCTTCATATACTTCAACTAGTAAAATCATTACTCTTTCAGGGGGACGTCTGTGCACAGGCTATCATTTCCTGGTCAAGCGTGAAAAAGGTGCCCCTTTCGGGCGAAGAGCTCCCTTAATTATAGAGCTCTATAGAGCATTATAGAGAGTAACCTCCAGGGTCTCGGAATTGACAGATTTCATACAATCCACTTCTCTACAACGCAGACACCTGTGTGACTCGGACTCTTAGCTCCGTCACTGTGTTGGCCGTATTAAGATGGTTTGACTGTAATAAAACCCAAGGTTACCTGTACATAGTATAATGTAAATTACCTTCAGTCCATCGAAGGCAGACGGGTTAATAGCAATCCCACTTGTTGCATCAGTGACAAACAGCAAAACGTCTCGAAAGTCGTGTCTGTCTCTGGTATAAAGCTCCTCCACTCTTGTCAGAGCGTTTACGTAATCATTTTGCTGTGAGACAAAACTTTCCGGTTTCCCAACATTATTCCGAATTCGCGTCAAAAGCACTGTTTCATTGGTAGAGGCTACCTGATTGAAATCAACTTGAATGGCATTGGCTGTATTGATGGACACTATCCCAGCTTTGTTGCCTCCTTCTGAAACTTGCAGGGTGTCCACAAGGGTAACCAGGTAGTGAACATCAACTTGCTTTATGTCGGCAACAATCGATATATCCCCTTTTCTTTTCTTACCTGCTAGACAGGGCGCATAAGCTAAAAGAAAAGAATTAAACGCCAAAAAAATTAGAACGTGAACCTGAAAGCCGCAAAATATTTATATCAATTTTGCAATTCGTCGCCGGAAAATGCTGAAATACTTCACTGATCTGAATTTTGATTTGAGTCGACTTAGAGTCATTTACACAGTTGCAACGGAACAAAGGGCCTGAGCTGCCATTCTCTCGCACAGCTCTAGTTGCTTATCTGTTTTAGGGTGAGAGAGGCCGATCCCACATAGACGCAGTCAGTGTGAGGGGGGACACCTGCACATTGACAATGGTGTCGGGTTAAAATTTTGTCTACGAGACTCCGATTTTGAACGTGGAAATGCTGCTGGCAACGAGATTACAGGGTAATCGAAATAGGGCGTTGTTAATGTGGTGACTTAGCAGCAAACGGAAGTAGTCACTCCGAGGCTATAGAGCGCTTTTCAATTGAGTGTCGAAAACCAAAACCAAAGTAATCACAACGGCCAATCAGGGGG
>BOPM01000318.1:60991-65991 GCA_022179025.1 Porites australiensis | reverse complement strand
ACCAATGTGAAATTTCACACTTTCTAGCTAGTGTGGGAGCCTGCAACCTGATATTTCACATTCATGTTGTGGTCAATTGACAGCTGTCAAAAATGGATATCCGCTGACTAGTATCACATGACCGTATCGTTGAATCAGGTGTCGAGATCTCGAGGTTGCGTCCTTTTTGAAGTTATCTGCTGAGTCTACTAGTTTTCAACTGAACGCAGGCACAAATCCAAGTGATTTCTTTGCAATGGTTTGAAGTTAATTGTTTGAAGTAAATAATAACTTTGTTAAACGGGAGCTTCGCCTGTAGCCTTAGCTAAATCTATATATTATGTACTAATATAGGATACAAGGAGTTCTTGTTCAACCACGGTTGTACCTGGCTTGCAGTAATAAAGCTCCACTCTCATTGATGGCCATACATTCCAATTCAAAGGTTGAAAACGGACATAACGAGCATAAAATCTTCGTTTCAGCTTGTGATAAACAACCGTGTTACTGTCGCTGTTTCCATCTAGTCTCTGAGCAAACTAAAGCAACGAAATCACCATCTGTTAACCAGACCTTGCTAACCAATAATCATTGACAACAATTAGTATTAAATCAATGGATAATTAGTGCGTGGCAGGCTACCCTCTTCTTCAAAAACGCATCTTTGTGTCGCAGTGAGTCTGGGGAGGTGGAAAAAAGAAATTGCGCGATTTTGTTCACATTTGGCATATTCAGAACGGAAATCCCATTATTTTACCTATAAATGTATCGCCTTGGTTTGTGCTAGAAGTATCCATATTTTAAAAAAATGCCATGATGCTGCAGTGGGATATTGTCTTCTTTAGGGGTGAAATAAAGTCTCAACCAAGCCCTGATGAAATGAGGGAGTTGAAGAATAGGGACGAGGGCTCTTTATTTGGAATGTACCTTAAATCTCCGAGGAGAGTTCCGGTAGCTATAAAGCAGCTTGTACTCGGTTACCCATTCTTCAGCGTCACCGCTTCCTTGCGTTCCCACACGATTTACAATGTTCCCCATGATACTAAGATCGACCTCAAGCCACTGTTCAGCATCGTCAATGCCAGCTGACCACGCCCTCTGAGAGAATAATCTGCCATGTTTTGCTGAATGATCAGCATTGCGTTCTGAAGAGGCACTCATTTTTCCGTCCGCAATTGCCTTGTTTTCTAATCCAAAAGCTTGACAATCTAATCGTTTATCAAATCAAGAAGAATATGTCATTAACACGTCCGGGAGGAATACTATACAACATGCGATAAACTATGTTAAAAGAAACTTTGAAATTCCAGACAGCCAGGAAGAAGTGCATCCGTCGATCTTTAGGGATTTGATAGATTGCTACAGCATATTTTTAGCATTTCGTCATTACCAGCATGATTTTGATGTATATTTTCCAAAAAAAGCAATGCTAGCAAAATTTGCATTTTTGTCTAGTTTAGCAGCACAATGCAACCATTTTTTTACGCGAGATGTTACGGGCAAATTTGAGAAACTGAATCAATTTTTTGTCTGCTTATTGTCGCATTCATGGAACCTGGGTCCCACAGGAAGCGATCTTAGCCTGACTAGGGGACTGCGCATAACTGACTAGCCCAGTTACCCTAGATGGCATCCATGCGCTCCTTTTTGTTTGATTTTTTTTAGTTCCCAGAGAATGAATTATGCACTCTTAGAGTTTCTAGATATGAATTGAATGATATGTTTGCCATTGACTTGTTTTTTGCATTGTTTTGAGGTATTTTTACCAAATTTGAAATAAAAAGTAGAAGCATAATTTCAGCATATTTGCTAAAATTAGCATAATCTACAAAAAGTAGCATAATTACTGGCATAATTTTGAGAAATATACGAGCACTGCTAGTAACATATTATGCTACTTTTTCTATCATAATCTATCAAAGCCTATCTATCCTTCGTCTGTGGGCAACAGATCTATTTCTTTAATATTTATTTATTTGCCAAATAATAATGAAAATACAAAAAATATAAGATATGAAGAAAAAGAGAAGTGACGAGAAGACCTAAGAAACTACGGGAAGCTTAGAGATTGGGTCTCCTCTAACTACGGGCTATAGCTGTTTACATCAGGTGAAGCAAGAGATGACGTAAAGTCTAAGGTGGAAAACATTTCAGATTGTTTTTCACATTTACTTATGAATTTAATCCTTAGTATTTACTTAAGTAAGAAGGAGATTGAGACTTGATAACTTCGTTATCAAGTGAATTAAAAAACTTTTTTCCTTGAAAAAAAAGAAGAAAACTTCATAGTGTTTTTTTTTTCGACAATGGGGTAGACAATAGGCCTAGGAGTTTCATGTCTTTTAAGAGTGGAATTGATTGCTTTCGAAGAAATTGTTTTAAAACATTGGGGGCAAGAATGAATTTTTGCAGGTATATACAAATTGTCCTAGTTGAAGCAAATTTATATCATTAAATTTTAGTATACTGAGTTCCTTAACTATGGGGTCTGTATAAGCATTGAAATAATGTGTTTTATTTGTGATCTTAATTGTGCGCTTTTGCAGAATTATGAGACGGCAGAGATAATTCCTTTACTGGAAAGATATGTTCATTATCAATACTTATTTGAATATCACAATCCGTACGTTTTTCACGTGGTTTGAAGACTATGAATGTAGTCTTTTTTGATTTAGTTTGCTTATCTCCAAATTTAACATATCTAAAAGATAGCCCGGATCTTTATGCGACAAAAATACATTTCGTTGGCGAAATTTAATGTACTAGAAGCACTGATAAAGTCGTTAATGTTAACTAAGAAAAAAAGAGGTCCGGAGATAGAACCCTGAGGGACCCCACAAGAGACTCAATTTTTTAACAAACGATGGCCATTAAATTGAACATATTGCATTCTGTATGAAAAGTAACTTATCCACTCCAGTGCTAAGCCACGAATTCCGTAATGTTCGAGTTTATCAGAACAAACGGTATTATCTGGTCTATCTACGGTGTAGAAGGTAAAAAAAACAGCGATGGCACGCCCTTCCACGGCGTTATAAAGTTTAAATGGGGATCATTTGACACCGCTGAAAAAAACACCTTAATTAACATTAGTAAAATTGCCAAGTCTTGAAGAAATACGTCTGTGAGCGAAGATATCGCTCTCCAAAGTCGCGGAATTTTACAGACGATTGTGTGGTGTGACGCTCGAACTCCCTCTCTTCCCCCCCTTCCCCCCCCCCCCCCCCCTTCAACCATACAAACGCAAACGTCTGTAAAATTCCCTGAATTTGCATAGCTATATCTTCGTTAGTTTCCATCAAATCACTTTCAAACTTGGCAACTTTCTTTCTCCAAAAGTTGAAGAAACCGTGGAAGGATCTATTCACCTCGGTCAAAGGCCGTGAAGATCTTATTATACAAGTCGATCAGAGCAATTACAAATTGAAATCTAACAAGTATAGTATTTTTCTCCAGTGCTGCTAAATATGTTGTTCAATATTGTTCTATCTTTTTATCTAGGAATGAAATCTTACAAATTCTCTCAAAAGAAAGGTACCGAAGATATTAGATTGGCCTCTTAAACTTTCGTCAGGGAAACAGAATTTTTGGTTTGTGAAAATTGGTGGCCACTTGTTCATATTCATTAAAACCCATCGTGAGCCTCCCTGTGGGTACCTGCGGACGTCGTTTTCGTCGCTCGTTTTTCATCAAATCGTCGGTTTTTCACCGAAAACGTCGCATGTGAAGAATGGGCTACGAGCAAGCCGAAGTAGACACGACGACAACCACGAAAACGAGAAAATAAAAAAAACCAACAGGTTTAATGAGCAAAGCAAAAGACTTCGAACATACAGTATATTAAGTTTTAGCAGATTTTCTTTTCCGTCATCGCACGACTGACGTTGAAACTTGATCGAAATAGCAATGTGATCGTCGTTTCATCAGCAGGGAATTTAAACGAATCTGTTGGCCCCACCGATGGGCGGCATATTTGCAGCTTTCACAAGAAAAAAAGACAAATGGCCGAGAAATTCCTGTCGGGCTAGGAACACTTGGAATTGACTGAGCCCTATCAAAGAATTATTCAGGTAGTGAAACAAAACTTACCTTTAAGATAATAAACCACATTGGAATCGCTTCCTCCTCGCTTTTCCGTACAGTAGTCATTTGAATCAGGATGGCCACCTTGGTAAAATTTCCACGCCACAGAAGCTAACAATGAGAACAAGTACACAGTGAAAAGCAATTCGTTGATTTACGGGGAAAAGTCAAGGAAATTTTCACGATAAACTGGCACCTTTAATATTAAAAACTGGAAATTAATCCACAACACCACGCGTGCTCTGTAAAAGCAGGGGAAACCGCTTGGGAGAAGGTAGATCACTGAATAACAAGTAACAACATACCGGCGGAACAGCCATTATCACCATCAAGCGCAAAATATTTATGCCCCAGTTTCCAACAGCACCAAGCACATCTTTCAAAAGCCTCTCTCCGCTGCAAACTTGTATTACTTAAGAGCCAGCAGTTAGAATTTTCTATGGATTCCATCGCCGGCTGTATATTTTTTCTTGAATCTGTGTACTCAGTGCTAAAACAGCCAAACTTTTCGATCGTTAGGAATCCTGGCTGACTACCATCTGTTAAAAAAGCGAATATTTAAAAACGGAAATCACTGATAAAGTAATGGTGGTAAGGAAATAAGCCAACAAGTGCGACGCACCTGCAATAATATTGTTACGCTTATTAATACGTATTGCTTTTATAAGGTTTGTTTTGCTCTCTCCTTTGTACCAACTTCCCCTCATCTTCCAAACCGGGAAACCCCGATGGACGAGGTTGTCGGTTTTTTCATCTGTTTGGGACCGCAAGATCCGACAAGAGCGACGGCGACGACGACGACAACGAGAACGTCAAGAAAGCTGTAGGTTTAATACGCAAGAAAACAACTTTGCACGTAGGCAGGAGCCCATGATTGACGTAGGCTACATTTGACGAAGTGAGTTGAAACAATCAGCATCAGTTTAAGCGACGTTTTC
>BOPM01000318.1:55991-58491 GCA_022179025.1 Porites australiensis | reverse complement strand
TTTGACATTCTCGCAATAACTCGGAGTAGAATGACGACGGCTATCACGTTTTCCCGCCGCGCGCATTGTATTGATAAAATCTCGTACTCTTAGTCATTCTCGTCTTAAGAACTAGCAGGGGCACCCGACGACAATTTTCGGAAGAATATCTGTTCGGAAGAAGAATTGAGATCTAGAATTTTCGAAACATTTGTTGTAAAATTTCTTGCTTGCCTGCCTCTCCTAGGATTTTCGAACATCTAAAAAATGGTATAATTGCCTATTTTTAACGGATTTTTACCCTTAAAAGGTCACCTAGAATTTCGGGGGCCTTTTTTCTGGCTGAAATTTTCGAAAAGATAAGTTTTGATCTCTATAATTTTCGGATGACTAGACTTTCAGCTAGGAAATCCGAACAGATAAAACATTTTTAGGGGATAAAAATATGCCTATATCTACCGTTTGAATACTAAAATAGGTTTCACAATGCTATGTTTAAGTGGTTTTGAACTATATTCTCGTTGGGTGCCCCTGAACTAGGAGTCTATATTTTTAAGACCTTGAGTGTCGGCCAAGAATTTACTCCTATTAGTGAAGTAAGTTACCTTTGACTTTAATACTGCATCCAGTGCAGTTTCGTCATGTGTTTTGCCATCTGTGATAAGTATCACAATATTGGGAACGCCCTGTCTGTCCTGTTTCCCTTCTGTGGCATACGCTTGGAAAGCCAGGTCCAGTGCGATGTGAAGATTAGTTATGTTATGTAACTCTGTCATAGCTTCAATCTCTTTCTTGGTCGCGTATCCTTTGCCTAGGGTCCAACGCCTAAAGCTTGCTTTATCGTCATTTCTTAATACAGTTGCGTTTTGTCCAAATGGTATCACGAGGAGTCGAGTTTGAGTCGGTGAGACATAAAACCTAACAAACACCAACAATTCTTTAAGAAAATTACCGCATTCACTCGAAAAAACTTCTTTGTCTTGTAACCACTGCCCCGAATAAACACCACACACTTAAGAGCAACAAGAGATATTTGTAGGCTCTGCGCCCTAAACTGAGGAATTTACTTCACTGCAAGACGTGTCAAAAAAGAGAGTATGCCTCTTTCATGCTCTCTTAGTGTACTGCAGATATATGCTTTTTCAAACATGTATTCTTAAATCTCTTTCTCCAGCAGGGAAGTTACTCTTTTTTTAAGGAAGAAAGGGTTTGATCTAGCAGAAATGAAAAGAGTACCAAGGGTAACGCAATGCAACAGAAAAGCTACTCGTCTATAATTTTAAAACTTTAGGACAAGAGGTCCCGAGACAACGCACTAGTTTAATATTTACAAAACCTCTTGGCTTTCCGTCAGGATCCTTGGACATGAGAGCTCCCATATTAAACTGAACGGACGGGAATGCTCAACTTCTCGCTTACGGGTTGTTATTTGATTACCTGGTTTTTTTTGTTTGTTTGTTGTTGTTTTTAAATTTACATTGTGCGCTTGCTTCAGTTTACCCGATCCTAGTTTCTAATGTAACGGATTACATTATTCTTCTTCTTTACATTATAACCTCTCCTTAGGGACACCTCTCTATTACGGGACAGTTCGTTTGGTTCCAGAAATGCCAATAATCATACATTCCCTACCTCTATAAATCGGACCTCTGTAAAGCAGACACTTGGTTCTGTCCCTTTGGTGTCCGTATTAAAGAGGTTTGACTGTATTAGATATATGCCATGTCAGTAACCCTGCTCACATTGCGGCTGGCTCCTCCTAAAACGATCTACGATTATAGCATAGGATTTAATAGGGCCGAAACTAATTCAGGGGCACCCAACGAGAATATAGTTCAAAACCACTTAAACATGGCATTGTTGAACGTATTTTAGTATTTAAACGATAGATATAGGCATATTTTTATCCCCTAACAATTTTCCATCTGTTCGGATTTCCTAGCTGAAAGTCTAGTGATGCGAAAGTTATAGGGATCAAAACTTACCTTTTCGAAAATTTCAGCCAGAAAAAAGGCTCCCGAAAATTCTAGGTGACGTTTTTAGGGTACAAATCCGTTAAAAATGGGCAATTATACCATTTTTTAACTGTTCGAAAATCCTAGGAGAGGCAGGCAAGCAGGAAATTTTACAACAAATGCTCCGAAAATTCTAGATCTCAAATCGTCTTCCCAACAGATATTTTCCAAAAATTGTCGTTGGGTGCCCCTGACTAGTTGTGATTGATCACATTTTAGGCATCCTATGTATACGAAAGCCAATATATATAAATACATAAAGCTGAAGCTTAGGGCAAGAAGGGCTCATATCGTTCTCCGGCTTGTTTAGGTTTGTGCATGAGGAAATATCTGTTTAAATATAGCGCCGTTATACTGTGTATGGTGGGTGCCTTTAAAAAATGCCTGAATCATGTACCGGGAGCAGGAGTCGTAAAGGCTGATAGTGAATAGAGTATAGAGGTTTAATAAAAAAGTCAAGATTTCATCTTGGTCTAAACCTAGTTATCGCGATACCTGTCAGTGAG
>BOPM01000318.1:38491-50991 GCA_022179025.1 Porites australiensis | reverse complement strand
AGGACATCCAAAGGTCGAATTACGTGAGATTTCACTTTTAACGCCGAACAGTATAGCAATTTAAGGGGTTTCAACAGAACTGTTCTAAAGTGTTTTAAAATAGAAATTTATATCGCAATTAAATTGCATTGTTAAGCTATTTATTTCCTTAAGACAGAACTCCGACTCACGGCGCCGTTCAGCGAAACTGCAGTCGATCGTCTCATATGATGACGCGCGTTTCGCTAAACAAACAGAAGCTATAGGAACATATTGCCTGCTTTGACTATTAAATAATTTCCAGACTTAACAAACTTACTGCGTATAGTCGGTTTTTTAGAATTCTTCAGATCCCTACGAGGATCCTTTACGTTCGCCCTGTCTCATTGAAACTAACTCGTTTATCGTGTGTAAATATTGTCGTGTTGGCGGGAAAAGGATAACTTTTTTCACGAACAACAAACAGCAATTAACACAAAAAAAAGTATAAACGAACCTGAATTTTGGTTTTGATGAATGACAATGCAAAGGAGAACATAGAAATAAAAGGAATTATAGTTATTTGCCTCCTAACCTCTTGAATTAACTAACGAAGTTCATTTCCAAAAATAATGATAATAATAATAATGGTAATAGTTACAGTAATTTTTAATATTATTTTTTCTTTTCAAAAAAGTCGACACTTTTTCAGGCACAAAAACCTCTGATATCGTCGATGCTTTGTTTTTATAACCATGTTTGCTGTAGGTTTTTGTGATTCTGTTTCTATATAATACGTGTGAAAATAAAAATATTTAACAAAAAGCCATTGGGATCCATTGGCGACTATTCCGCCCGGATCAAAAAGCACTTTCATTTTTATTTGCAAAATTATAGCTATTTTGCCATATTTATTACACCATATCGAGTTAAAACGCTTAAGTCACCTATTTAACAAATTCACACGATTCAGTTTCCGTATTTATCGGTGGAGTGCATCATATCTACTTTGATTTTTAGTGCAGTTCCACACGCGTACGTCAGTCAGGCTTTCCTTACGAACTCTATTTAATCTTAAGGAAGCAGAGAATTAATTCTTTGGCGATTGCCAGCTGGCAGCGAAAAAAAACACCGCATTTTTTTTAACGAATCCTCCCTTTTTGACCCTTTTTTCGCCAACATGTACATAGCTAAATATGAGATCTGCGACACTAAGGGCATATTAATTTTTCTGCTTATTGGAAGAAACCATCTTACTCTCTTTCTATTTTTTTTTTTGCATTTCTTTTTTTATATCTAGAGTTGCTTCCCAATTTTTCGTCGTTCTTTTCTATGGCATTGTAGTCAGTGACTAACTTTCCAGAAGAGAAGGAAAGTAACTTGGAATGAGTAGCAGGCATAACCAGTTTGGCAGTAGATTGTTCCCAAAAATATTAGTACAATTTTTTAGTGTGTTGTTACTCTTGCAGGATTGGTCAGAATTTTCAAAATAAGGTTCTTGTGCCCTTTTTTGTGTTTTACTCTTGAAATTCGAAACGAAAGACGGATATAACTGACAAATCATTCGTGTTAAAATCGAAGTTATAGTGGACATGATACTAGACGATTGGATCGTTTTTCCTTTGCATGAGCATCTTTTTTTTTTTGTAATTTTCCCTCAGTAATCGGGGAAGTCTTATTTCATTAACTTATGCCGACTGAGGTACATACGTTTAAATGAATTGTTATACGTCAGTTTGAGGGATGTTAAAGTTATTTGGGAAACTTTCCCGGCGCTGGACAGACAGCACCGCCACAATTGGGCCACGGACTAGGTGTTTTATGTTTCATTGTTCGACTGCTCGTACGATTTTTCAGACTTTACAGGTCAATAATTTTTTTTTTTTCTCCCCTTGATTTTTAGGCTACAAAGTTTAACATCGCTCGCTCAGATTTCAACAATCATGTTATCGAAATACAATAGTGCTAATTAGCCCCTGTTTGTCCTTCCGCTCCTATAACATTAAACGAAAGCATAAGTAACATAAAGCAAATCAATGTTCAAACGATTTTAACAATTCCTGGATAACTAGTATAAAATCACATTTTATCTTAGCCAATTTGTCTGTCCTTTTTAATTTTGACTGACGCCGAACGCCGTCAATTCTGATTTAATAACTCTTGTTTAGTTTGAATGTCCTTTCTTTAATTGGCAGTCTATTTAAGTTTTGCTCTGAATATCCTTCAAGACATTAGACTAGACTGCCAAGCGTCCTTTAAAAGTGTGATTTTCTTTCTCTGTATTCATATAGTTATAAGATTTGTGATAAATTTCGCACTCTAAAAGGGAATGATTTTAATTCTTTCCCAGGCCGGTATCCGAAAATAGTTCTTTTACGAAATATTTTAATCGTAAGGCAAGCTTTTCACTGGGGCTTATCTTTTTCAAAGTCTTCAAAGCGCGCCCCTTTGTGAGGGATAAATGAAGGAACTTATGTATGGAAAATTTAGCGTTTCACGATTCTATGGGCTATATAATTGAAAGGAATTGACTGTGTGAGAGATTTTGCATGTACAGTAAATAATATTGGGCATTAAACTCTGAGAAATTTGTGGCAACTTAATTCAACTCATAATTCATGCAAGGCTTTAAAACAAAAGTAATAAAACGACCCTCCCAAGTTCTCCAAGTAAAATCTGGGTTTTGCTTCAGCAACATCCCGGCACTGGATCCACAAGAGAAATTTAGAAAACCCGGCTTTGAACGGTTAACAATTTTTGTATCGATGCCACAGGATACCCATAAAGGGGATGGAGGATTCTCCCTCCCCCGACACGTATATTACTAATTTCGTTAAGGTTTAAGCTCAGTGGCACAGATGTTGTCAAACGATTTGCAAAGAAGGTACACTTTTATTCATGAATTGGATTTTCAAGTGTTGCGAACTTGCTGTTGTTATGGTACATATATTTCTTCCAAAACACCAAAATCTCCACGCCACATTGCCTACGTGTAGACGCACCCTCTCCCCCCGACAAAGGAAAAACGGAGGGGAGCAGGGGAGGGTCTCAAGTTGTTTCTATGGTAATACCGCTGGTTGAAAATACAATAGTCTCAAACGAAAAGGCCGAAGGTAAAGCAACCAAGCGCTAACCAAGCGAAGTACCAAGGGAAGGATCCGAGATTTGGGCAAATCTGGCGGCTGTCTTTTCCACATCAGCACAAAATGTCTCTTTTTGCGTGTACGAACTGTAACGGCCGGCATCCATTTGATCAACTCTCCAAGGGTGATCAACTTTGTAAGGTAAATGATGTATTGCGAACGTTTTGGCGATTGGAGTAAAAATTCTATAATGTATCCGGTTTAAGATGGAGTGCCCATATACGAATTACACGCACTATTTTGAACAGATTGGATTACATGCTTTTGTGGTGTAACTTTTGCAGAAAAATATTACCTTGTGCTCCTTTTCTACATGTGGTCATAAACAGCTGAAAAAAGTTGTTGTTACATCCGTTCTTGCACACGCGGGGTATTTTGAATTCTGTTTTATTGGCCAGGAGATTTGAAAAGTACGGTAGTCTCGTGAAATTAGAAATAGTTGATGCCAGATTCTTTACAGTTGATGGCAGGCGTACATTGTACTAAGTCCGCCCTAATACCTTGTCTTGAACGCCTGAAACGGAATTCTGTGATAGTTTAAAATAAATGAAGTTGCCTGAGGATCCCTAGTACTGTCCGGCATCCTTGTATTTCAACACGTATTGGGGGTCCATCAAGTGAGAGTTGACTAAATTGTATGATTTTTGGGCTTTTGACCACAGTGAATACGTGCATGAGTGCCTCATTGGAGAGTGGAAAACTTGATAAATAATTAGTAATTACTTTCTTTCAGTCTCTTAACTCAAGGGTGATTTTAAAAAAAAAAAAAAAACTTGTGACCAAAACACCCAACAACCATGAAAAGCTCAAATGTTTCAGGAATGCTTATTGTGTTATGAGTACACTCAGCTCTCTGTTAAGAGACTCCTCTGTGAGATGAAAAATAACAGTCGCCTCAAGTTGGTCCCTGCCTTTCTTTACTCCTTTTGGTTTAATCTATAAGATGGACGTCTCTCTAATGTGGAGACATACAGTGGAACCCCGTAATAATAATTATGGTCACCAATGGGCCAAAAAGATTTGGCCGTATTAACTCGGTGGCCATGTTAACGAGGGTTTTTCACAAGAAAATTTATGGCGGTTTTTGCCAGGCGGCCAAATAAAGTGGCCGTAATAACAAGGAGACCGTATAAGCAAGGTGGTCATAAGACAGGGTTTCACTGTAGTGCTGGTCCCAAAGGTGTCTGTCTTAGAGATATTTGATGATTATTACTACTTGCTAGTGTCTAAAGTTGATTTGTTTTCTTATAGGACTGCCGCAAGACTTATCCCTTAGTGACATGTACTTACTGTCGCTTGGAGTTTCATCTGTTAAAGTCAGACATTTTACTTGATGATGAATAAGTCATAAACTTGTTGTTTTCTCATTTTTTATGTTTTATTAATTTCCAGTTGACTTAAGACTTGCAGTTCCATGATGTGATTTTGTTTCTGCTTTGCGTATTCTAGGAGTACTGAAAAGGACCCTGTGTGTAAGAAGTGCAGTTATAATCTCAAAATGTTTGGCCAGGTATGAGAATATTGGCCAGTTAATAGTACTGAGTTGAACCACCATTAAGTGGGGTACCAGCAAGTGGCTGATTAAGGTGGCTCGACACAGTATATCTTCCATCTTTGAATCTCTTATACCAAAACAAATTGATCTTTATTATAAAAACATTATAACACATGTATTGCACATGGACTAAACTTTATTATGATATTAATTTTTTGGGAGATCAGAATATAAATTATATCATGTGACAATGACGTCACAATAGTTTAAGCTCTAAATCGAATTACTGCCCTTATCAGCATTTTCTTTGGAAATGCTTTATGCTACATATTCTTGGGGTGCTTGTCATCAGTTATTCTGTTGTGTGAAGTTTCACAAAAATCTATCAGAGGAATTTCGTCAATTCGAGATATCTTTTAATTTCTACAAAAAGGGTATAAATTATGCTTGAACTGAAGCTGGACTTAATGCAGACAAATTTGCAACCTTTTGGAGGTTTCCAAAAAATTTTTATCACTGATTCATTTTGCAAATGACGTTTATACACTCTACAACTGGCTAAACGCAAGTAGACTTGCACGATGTCTAAAAAAACATGAAAACATGTGAATCAGTCAAATGCAATGCCGCGCTCTTTTTGTAATTTCAAAGGTTGAAAACAGCAATTCAACCAAAATGCGTCGATAGATATTGATCAATTATTGATCAGTGTGCTATAAAATCCCCGAATTTCGTGTCCATTGAAAACTTTTTAAATTGTCTAACGTAGGCGCAAAACTGAGTAAACATTGAAGCGATGTCATAGATCTGGCTAGATTTTTGCTTTGGGATTTTCTATTGTCTCGAGTTTAGCACAAGATCAAATCCCCATCCAGCAGGCGAGAATTTACCGTGCCTGTTTGCCCTCTGAAATCTTTCGGAAATATGGTAATACTGTAGAAAGAGAGAAAACACTAGCGAATAGATTACGGAGGAAATGATTGCAGCAATAGTGCCCTGTGAACAAAGCAGTCTTTTTTGGCATCCCAAATTTTTTATTTTGGTGAGAAGAAGACAAGAATAATATAATGTTGTTTTCCATTAGTCTATAGACTGGCTCAGACAATCACAAAAAAGTTTTTATTGACTTAAAAAATTGAGTCATGAAGTATGATAACCACCAATTGTTGGGAATATGATGGAACATTAATAAGTATTAATATTATCTAGGAATCTTTGTTATAGCATATTAATACATAAAATAATCATAAAACTCTGAGATATCCAGAACAATGTAGGTAGCACTACATTAATGTTACAATTAAAATTAATGTTAAAATTTTTTGACCTAGGTCAGTTCTCAATTTCCTTTGTCCCTTAGGGCTAGGAGACAAAGGAAATTGACAATCAATCTAGGTTAAATCAAAATTAGGCAGTGTTTTGGTGTGTTTTCCTCTTGTGGTTCATGAAATAAGAGATGAGGCCGCGCAAAAGTTGAACTGAGGCTAGACAAGAAAAATAGAGGGTGAGAGGAAGAACAGGGTTCGCACAGTCTTGAAAAGTCCTTGAATTTTAGGGGAAGTCCTTGAAAAGTCCTTGAATTCCATTTTTCCTTGAAAAGTCCTTAAATTTCTGTGCAAGTCCTTGAAAAGAGCTTGAATTTTCTTCAACTTTGAATGTAGTAGCCTGGAAAGAATTTTTTGATGCTTTTTGGTCGTCCAGGACAGAATATAAATCGTAGCTCAGTGAATGTAAAGGTCATTTACATAAAGTGCTCCATGTTTTATGCAATAATTAACTATCAGTTTAAGACTAGTGACCTGAAAAATGTAGAGAATTTGGTGAAGCAAACAGTTAAAGCCTTAAAGTCTTATTAGAATAAACTGGGAATATGCATTTTTGTACAATCTGTGAAATTATATTCCTAGTAGGTTGTCCTTGAAAATCTAATGTGGTCCTTGAAAAGTCCTTGAAAAGTCCTTGAAAAGTCCTTGAAAAATGGTTGCAATTTTTTGTATGAACCCTGAAGAAGAAAGAGAACAACAACAACAAAAAAAAACACGTACATGTGCATTTGTTCTCCTCCCCCTCCCCTCTCATTTTCTTGCTTTACCTTGCTCAGCTCAAGGAAAATACACACCAAAAAAGGACCTGGTGGGCAAGTTATGGTGACTATTAACCCTTTAAGTCCCAATAGTGACCAACATCAATTTTCTCCTAACAATATCCATACAATGTCAAGAGATTAGGTTATGAGAAGTAACAAAGTGATCACCTAGGAGACAATGCTTTCATCTTTTATCAATTTCTCTCAACCCATCCATGAAGGAAATCTATAGAGATCAGTGTGGAGAATTTGTATGTGGATATTGGGGCCTAAAAAGTTAATGGGTATGTCACTTTGTATGTTGCACTCAACTTTATGGCCATAATGTGGAGAGGTTATTTTGGCAGCTGGGATGCACTTGAAAATGAGGTTAACAAAACAAGAGTGGATCTATCTGTATAATAACCGTCTGTTAGGGTACAAAATATGTGCCCGCGATAATTGGGAGGGTTTGACTGCACATTATTATGTACATGTACAGACTGCACATGTCATGTCTGCATCCTGTGAATAATTATGATTTACGTTATTTTAATTCTTATTATCTCTGTCACCAGCCATCTTGTTGCGAGTACTGTAACATAAGAGCAGCTTTTGATGGAAACAAATGTTCAAGGCAAGTGTACATGTACATGTCAACTTTACAGCCTGTGAAAACCCTTTTACCTGCAGCTCATGGTTCCACTTGAGTTTTGTACATTTTGTTATCATTTCTTTGATATTTAACCCATTCGCTCCTAAGTCGCCCATAACCGTCCATGCAGATTTATATCCCTTCTTTAACCACTAAGTGTCATCAGTTCTAATGGTCAAGGACAACTTTGTCCGCTAACTTTTGCAGATGGAAAAGATCTTTTAAACCATACCAGAATTAGCACAATTCTGTCAAGGACACTCGAGAAAAAGGCAAAAAACCATAAAACATTGACCTGAAAAATTGCATGAAAATCTTTTTCCACTGCCCACCTACCTTTTCTTTCATCTAATGCTAGGATCCTAAAAGCTTTCCTAAAAACTTTTCCCACCAAAATGAAGCCTACTAAATGCCCAGCAAGAGAAAAAAATATGAGGCAAAAATAGCGAAAAAGGAGGAGAGGAGGAAAGGCAAAAAGTAAAAGTCAAGACTGTTGTGTCACTTTTAAACACCAAAACTCGAAATTTTGCTTTCTGCACATGCCCGAACTTTGCAAGCTAATATTTTGCATCTGGATCAGAAGGCCTTGAACTGTATGACCTGTAAATACATGCATGTAGCTTTTTGGTAAGTTTTAGCTCTTTATAGCATGACAGTGACCTGAAAACCGCTCAACCAACTTCATAACACATTTTTTTAGGAAAATTGCCATGCCAATTGGGCAAATGAGTTAAGAGTATTAGAAATGGACATTGTCTGATTTTGTTAAAACGTGGCCACTGGGTTTTCGCCTGGCGTCAGGTGCAGCCCAGCTCCAGGCCAGTCTGGTGCCCAAAAATGTAGGGGGCTTGACGTCTTGGTCGGTACCGATGGATAGCCCAGGGACTGCCCTAACAGTGGGTGGGTAGATCAGGCCTTGGGGTCAAAACTAGTGGGGTAGGGAGGGGGCTGTTTTCACACAACCCCTTCAGTAAGCAACAGTGTTCAGTGCAGGCTTTGACTGCCGAGTACCTTGGTCTTAATTTGCCCTAGCCAGCTGAAACAGGCCTCTGCTGAGAATGATTATCACGATAATTGCAGAGTTCAGTGGGAGGTGCAGACAGTCACCCATTGTCCTGGGTGGGGAGGATCAAAGTCTTGGTACCAAGGACACACTTAGCATAGGACCTTTAGACACTTACTGAAGCCATGTTTTCATAAATCCAGTCAGATATACATGTACGTCTACGTGTATGCTACTTGCAATTGCTTATTCAAGCTCCCCCTTCTTTAGTTTATCCTATTGTCCTTTTGAATTTATGTTACAAAATGTTCACCATTAATTCACAGTTAAGAAAAGCCACTGAAATCTTACCTCTTGATCACTTGTAGATGTTTGAGCTCAGAGAAAAAGTATGGTCCACCAGTTTCATGTGAACAGTGTAAACTTAACTGTGCCTTTGAGAAGCCATTGGAATCAAGAGATAAGGTATTGCTCAGAAAATATGAGGTTTTTTTTGGCCGTACGTGTACATGTTAGTGTCATAGTTTGTGTTTTGAGTGATTATTCACAGATTTTTAAAATGATATAGAGAGGTCTTGTGCCTTTGGTCTCATATTTAACAATCTACAAAAGTTTGAAAATTTCCGTCTCCAAGAGAGAAATTATGCCACATGACTTGTATCTCTTTATGGATAACAAGTTTTCTAGTAATAATTACCATTCAATTTCCATTTCTGACATTCTGATCAAATTATTAATAGTGCTCTTTTCAATTCATCAGTTTTAGTCTCAAAAAATGGTGATGCTGGCACCAGACAAAAAAGGGTTGAAATTATTAACTTGTCACAAGATATTTTGTTTTCTGGAAGGAGGTCAGAGAATTAGTTGAATTGTTTCTTTGAAGGTCCTGGGATAATCCAAATTTACTGCATTTCTAACGTGTTTCAAACAGGGTAGGTTTTCCAGGGAGTGATTGGATTTTTTCTTTTGAGCTGTTTCTATCACTGACTGAAGAAACATCTTTCTCATGTACAGTGTATTCACTGGGCTCAAAATTTACCATCATATGTCTATCATTGTGCATTAACCTAGTTTAAGGTGGCTGAACACAGTTTTTCGGGCAGTCAGCGGTAACTTGCATGATGGCATGTGTTTTAAATTAGACAAACAAACATGGCGGCAAAAAAGGCTTGAAATTATTTATGGCAAAAAGCAATGGTACTCAGAAGACGATTTCTCAAAATCTACTCATTAAAATTGTGTGATATTCAAAGCAGAATTTTTACTTTTATCGTATTTTAAATAATGAGAACTTTAAAATGGAAGTTGAACAGACGAATTTTGTGACACATTTGATAATTACAGTATGTACGATAATTATGTTATTTTTTATCTAAAAACCCGTCTGTTAAAATTTGGTCAAATAAGATTAATTATTATAGTAAGCTGTGTGCAAGTTTATACATGTAGAAAAATCTAATGAGCAAATTTTATGTAAACTGAGCATAAGTGAAATTTTAAGAATGTATTCAATCATTCATGTTGCTGTGGAAACTACGAAAATGTCAAAGTTGACCTGTCAATCAAAATCTTTCATCAGTTTATTTTTTACTTGCCAAGTTTCAGCTTGTGAGCTTCAACCTTTCTAATGCTATGATTTGGCAAATGACATGCACTCACAAAATGTGTTCAGCCGCCTTAATGGCCTTAGTTCTGTCGAGTCTCCTATAGCTCAGTGTGGTAGAGCAGCTGGACTAGTAACCATAAGGTCAAAGGTTCTACTCTTATTGGGATTAATCGCATTTTTTCTTCTGAGCCGCTAGTTTCACTGAAAAAACGTCTTTCTCATGTTCTAGGTGGATGGTAAAACCCTTTGTCTGCTGTGTACCTTGTCTTACAAGAGAATATTGCACAAAGCAAAGAAAGGAGAGAAAAGGGCCAATAATCATGACCATCACAGAGACAGGTGTGGCTTTTGATTTTAAGGGCTAGTCATGAGTGACAAATGTCTGTTGGACTAGATGTCACAGATGAGCCTCTGTATAGGTGTTTCCGATAAAATTGGAGCCGCAATGGTCAACATTGATGAAGCAAACATCTTAGAGATTAAAGCAATGATCACATTGCCATTGAAATCAAGTTTGATGTTAGTCGTGTAATGATGGCAAGGAAACGTGCCAAAAAGTGTGCTGCTCGTTCAGAGATTTGGTTTTGTTTATTTTTTTGTTTACATTGTACAGCTGTATTTCATCGTTGTGGTTGTGCTGAGCTTGTTAATAGTTAGCCTTACCATCCAAAACAGTTCTTGATATGCAGTGATTTTGACTGAAAAATCGATGTACACACGTACCTGTAAAGAGGCTCACATAATTTTTTATACGTACTCAGTTGTGGTCGGTGTTATTGGTTTGGGGCTGTGAGAGTTTGGTAACGTAAAGTTTTTTTAAAAAAAATAGATGGACTCATTGAAGAAGCAGTTTAGTTGTGTGATCAACCCATGTTTATAATTAGCCAGTCTTTGCTTATACTGTACTTCATTTATTTAGTTCTTTCTGTTGCCAGTAATTCACCAATTATTACAAAATCAAAGGAACTTTTTGCAACTTGGGATGAAGAATTTCCAGTTCCACTTATGATACAAGGGAAGGATGTAATTTTTAAATGTTCACCCTAGTATTTAATGAATTTTCTTCAACTTTGAATGTAGTGGCCTGCAAAGTGTTTTAAATGCTTTTTGGTTGTCCAAGATGGAATAGAAATCATAGATGAGAGAAGTGAAAGGCGATTCACATGAAGCATTTTTGTTTTATTTGATAATTAACTATCAATTTAAGACAAGTGAACTGAAAAATGTAGAGAAGTTGGTGGAGCAAACAATTCAAGCCTTAAAGCCCTGTTAGAATGGACGGGAAAAGTGCAGTTTTGTACAATCTGTAAAATTATATTTGTGGTACAGGGTGTAGGTGGTCCTTGAAAATCGAATGTGTTCCTTGAAATTAGTCCTTAAAAATGGTTGCAATTTTTTGTATAAACCTCGCTACAGTCCACAACTCCCGAATACCAATATGGACTCAATGAGATATTGTCCTGCACCTTTTCAGTTCTTTTTTTGTTGTTGCCTAAGTTAAGCTATTGTGTTGTTAATATTTTACATAATTTTTTTTGGTTAAAAAACAGGAAATCAAAACGTTCCAAAATTCCTAAACCTGAGAACACTGAGAGCCCCAAAGATGGCAAACCAGCTTCTCTTGCTGCGGCTGCATTAGACAGAATTGGAAGCAGTCGAGGCAGTCCCCTTACTGTTGCTCTGTACAGTAGTATGAGCAAGTGAGTTTTTATTGGATTAATCCTTAATCAGAAGATTCTTGTGGAAATTTTAAGGTGAACTTCTCACGCTTGTTCAGTCTCAGTTTACAATGTTGTAATTAATAGCACTTCTCATGGTGTGCCAATAATATCATATTATTGGCTATTTTGGTGTTGTAGGTGAGACTGGGTTGTAGTGTGGCATTAGGAAAATTGCATGATGACGTCATTTTACTACGAATACCAGAATCCTTCATTTTGTTGTTTTCTCTTGCAACTTAGGGCTATTGTTGCTTAAACCTCAGCAGGGTTGACAAATCCTAGTACGGATAAAGTAAGAACACCGTAAATTATGGTAGTTGTAGTCAAATGTCATCATCATGAAAATGACCTATTGTGCCAATTCACCACTGAGCTGCTGCATGAAACTCTTTGCATCAGTTAAAGTGACTTTGAAAAACTTTGTTAAAAAGTCACAATATCGGAATTATTATAAATTATTTATCTTTTTTAATTCTATTTTTATTTTGAATAAATAGTGATGCACTCAATGAACCAATTGCAATGGAGTCACACATAACTGAACTTACAGAACTCAAAGAACAGGTGAAGTTGACAGTAAAATCTTTTATAATGTAGTTAAAGGGACAGGTGCACGGTTCAGCGCGTGCTCATTAATTAAATTACTTTTTTTCCAATTTATTATTAATTCTATCGCTTAATAATCCCTTTCACATGTACAGTGTATCTCAGCGATCTCAGAGTGTATTTCAAAGTAGAAGTGTATTTTCAGAGTAATGTGAAGTGGGATGGAGGAGTGCTTTAATCGCAGAAACATTAGGGGATTATGCCAACACTACCAACATTGAATTTATTGTTGATTAATTTACAGCTAT
>BOPM01000317.1:484085-494085 GCA_022179025.1 Porites australiensis | reverse complement strand
GTTTCGCCACTAAAACAATCGGATGTCATTGGGTCTTTTTCGCATATGGCTTCTTATAGTTTACATATCGAGCGCGGGAAAATGACAGCTTGCAAGTTTATTTTTAATTAGTACCCTTCTTATATTGGAAAAAAAGATGTTGAGTACTAAAAGGGCTTGCTTGAGGAGCATTTAAGCTGATTTGTGTGGATTTGAGGATGGAAGCCGACAAAAAAAATGGATTAACGGCAGATGTAAGACTGCCTTTTTTGGCAGCGTCACAAAATTCACAGTTTTGCTCCGCTTAATTAACGCACAATGGCTTTCCCACCGTAACTGTCAGTCATTTGTCTTCTATCGTTCTTCAGTAATTTTTTTCGTGTAAACAACGGAGATGATAACTAGTGTTAGCTTATCGAATTGTAGCCACCGGAAACCGCCGTAAACCTCTCTCATGAGAGTAACATGTCGTAAACCCTCAAACATAACTCAGCACTAAAATAACCGTGACGTTACTTTATGTTCTTCGTCTTGTCTTGAAACCGCATGTTACAAGCTCCGCGTGGTTTCAATATTCTTTGTAAACACTTCTTTATTGTGAGAGCCAGTGCACGCCATGTGCCACATGTTCACTCAAAATTCTCCGTTTTATACTGGCAAAACATTAATTAACCCATTCGACTCCGGGATTTTTGCCGAAAAAACGCCTTTTAAAGGCGAGTCGGGCTGTTTTCTTGTCAGTATATGGCCAAAAAGAAGCAAACCTGCCCAAACATTGCTCAGGTTTAAAACTGGCACTGCTCCCTGAACGGTTACCTTTTGCTTTCTCTTCTTTTTGCGCCTTTCGCTTTTCTTCTTCCGTTTCGTGTTCTGATCTTTCGCTGAGCATCTATACTAGGCTTTATTTTGGTTAAAAAATCTTCTGCAAAAACCCCAGCCGAGAATCGTGATATCAGTTTGAAGGAAGTGAGGGTGGTTAGTGTTGTTGTTGTTTTTGCGTTTTTCTCTTGCCTGTTTTGACTAAACCGCACTCATTCGGGTACGGCTTGAAAGATCTCTCTTCTCCACGCCCCCACTGAAGTTAGGCGAAAAATTGTCTTTGACTTTGTAAACTGAATGATGTCACAAGCGATACAAGGGTATTGGATACATAAGGGCGGTTACAGGTGGTAAAAGTGGAACGGGTTGATTTTAATTCTGATTTCTTTTTATTACAATTTATGAATAGTGTCCATGCTATGGTGACTTATCAAGTGTTGTTGATGCCTCTATTTTAGGAGCCTTGGCTATGGAGTCTCTTCACCGTCAGGTTCTTCCTTTCCTGTTGAGACGGTTAAAGGAAGATGTACTCCAAGACCTCCCTCCCAAAATCATACAAGACTACTATTGTGAACTGAGTCCTCTCCAGGTAGGTTTTCAGTAGCTAACAGAAGAAAAAATCACCTACGTTCCCCTAATTTATTAGCTTTGACAGATCTGGCGGGGTCGCCTCAATGTTTTTACCCTTTTTGGCGTACTATGTACCCGAAAACAGGATCTTTCCTAAACATCTTTCAACTGAGCTAACCGGGCGGCGATGTTTCAGTTTTAATGTGAGGTATCATTTTGTTGGCGAAGCCTCAAGGTCTACATGACCAAAAGTTACAATAAAAGCTTTGCTGATATGGGAACCGCACTTACGGCAGCTGTTGTAGCTAGTTTACAGGTAACCCACCCAAATAATCCAAACGAAAGGTAACACGCTTTCAGACTGGCAGCAGACATTTAGTTGGCTTTTGACAGGCTTGGCCGAAGATCCGAATTTGGGATCGACGTGAAACGATCCACGCGAGACAGCTCATTGTCAGAGAGTAATACGCACGGTCACTTAGGCGTCGCTTAATGAGAATTTACAAACAACATACCAAACCAGCTGCAAAGCACAGAAATTGTGGCACGAAACATACTCTTGAAAGACGCTCCGAGAACTAAAAGAAACAGCTGGAAAAATTTGAAAATGCGTTCTGTATTCTATAACTTAAAAGGCTGTTTTTCTTTGTCTTTCAGGTTCAGTTATATGAGGACTTTGCCAAGTCGCAGATGAAGAAAGGCTTGGATGAATCTGTCTCCCACATGGATGATGGTGATAGCAAAGCTAAATCCAGCAAAGAAACACCTCATATTTTCCAGGTTTGGAAACTACCTTTTAAGCCCATAAAATCGACAATCGGCGACAAAATTGTTGAGACATTGTATTCAAATAGGGCATCTTCAGAGAACCATAAAAAGTCCGCACCCCTGCCCCCTCCCCTCCATTCAAAGTTGGGGTGTTTGTTGTTTTCTATGGGTAGCTCGAACAGCGGCATTCAAAGTACAGAAGAATTGTAATTTATGCTGCTCATCAAATCTTTTTTCGGCCCAGTTAAAATGACTCTTGGGTTAGTATATGCTAGCTACAGCTTTACCAAAACGGCGAGCTGTAAGACTGACTCTCTTTGCAGCCTGCCTTTCGTATAACTGCGTATCGTATAACAGCGCCAGTTTTTTTTTTCTATTTAGTTTTCTTACGCCTCATGTTTACACTTTGTTTTACTCAGGCTCCTCAGTACCTCCACAAAGTGTGTTATCATCCTCTTTCGTTCCATCTCGGGTTACTGCCCAGCCCAGTGCTTGGCTTTGAGCGAGCCACACCCGGAAGTAGCCATGTGTTTTCTTGGGGCTGGCGGGTATTCACTGGGATTTAGATGAGAGTTGTTCTGACCTTTAGTTACCTAACGCAAGACGGCGCCAGTGTGTTTTTTCTCGCCTAATGTTTATTCGTTGTTTTACATAGGCTCTTCAGTACCTCCGTAAAGTGTGTAATCATCCGCTTCTCGTGCTCACTGCCAATCATCCTGAGTACAACAAAATCATGGATCAACTGCGGCAGCAGAATGGCTCCATCCGGGACATTCAACACGCTGCCAAACTTGTGGCGCTCAAGTAAGTTTTTGTAATAAAAACGGAAAATCCCTGCGCAGCGTTAATGTTAATTTGAAAATTATAAAATCGACGCTGTTACAAGAGTGTTAGTCAACGTTTCAGCAATGGTGCCTTCTTCAGGGTACAAGACTATGCACCCGACACAAGGTGTATAGTCTTGTACCCTGACGTGAAGAAGGCAAGATTACCAAAAAGTCGGTTAAAATTCGGGGCAACGAGGATCCGCGATTTAAACGCACCCATAGAAACTACCTTTGTTTAAGAACAGAATTCATCAGCCCGGTAGCAAACTCTTGTAACAGCATCGATTTTACAATTGCTCTTGAAAGTAGGTTTGTTGGTTTTATCGCCTGCGGTACAATCTTTAACCTTAGATCAAGGTAATTGCCAATAGCGCTTATGCGAATCCGGCAATAGTCATTGAAATTGGTCTGAGCTAGCCATGTAACTCAATTCGATCATAGAAACGAATATATCACATATATCAGATATCATATCATATTTCTCTCAAACACGACATTGAACCAGCCTTTCTATAGAGGAAGACTGTTACCTTTTAAGTGGCTAGGTGACGCTCTTTTCCTTATTTTTAAAAGCTAAACCATGTCTTCGTCATTAATGCTTTGCATACAAAAATCCTTATTGTTAGTGCTCCCTGATGCAGTGTGTTTAACATCTTCTTCGTTTTTCTTCAGGAGTAATTTGTGTATAAGTAAAGGTACCAAGTAGTGACCATATGTCAGAGTTTCCGTGAAACAGTAATAGCCTCGTGGCATAGCTCCTTTCTGTTGTTGTAAATGGGGAAATAGAGAGCTTTAGATTTGACGACGAGGACGACTGGGAGTACGAGTTTTAACTTAAAAGTCTTTTTGCGTATTCTCGAAAAATATTCAACACGGAAAGCTTCATTGTACTATTTTGCACCCGAAAAACTAGTGCGGTTATTTTTATTGGCGAAGGTTTAGCCCTTTCCCGGTCGCAAAATGATTAAACTTGAAAACTTCAAAAGTTTGTTAACTTGTTCCCGCCAATAGGACATTCTCGGTAAAACTCGTAGTAGGATGATGACGGCTACCATGTTTTCCCGCCAAAATGACGCTGGTTGACGCGTGAGCAATACTCAGTATTGAGAAAATCTCGTACTCGTAGTCGTCCTTGTCCTCTAAAGCTCTCTAATGTTGAACAAAGTTAGTTTCTCTGGTTGCGTATAGATTTACTCACGGTATATCCATCTTTCCTAAAACTACGCGTCCTCGTTGCCAGTCGAACTTGGCTAGTTCGGATTTGACATCACCCACCAAGCTTGTGGTGATAAATCGCGCTATCGCGCTCAGTTCCAAGCCGCCTCCGTTGACTTGGATATCATGAATTGCCCCTGAGACGAGGCTGAAAATTTCGCATTTGTTACCTTCCTGCAGGCAATTGTTGTTGGATTGTGGGATAGGGGTGAGTTCCTCGTCTCCAGGCCCCAATGATTTGTCATCAGACCCGGTTGTGTCTCAACATCGTGTACTGTTGTTCTGTCAGCTGAAGAGCATGTTGGATATAGTTGAAAATGACCTCCTCAAGTAAGCCGCTTTTAATATTCTTTACATTCTAAGGCTGTCGTGTTTGGAGTATGAAAATTAATTCGTCAGTTAAATTTGAAATGTCATTACCACAGTAAAGTACTGCTCCAAAGGACGTCATACGTTCACAGACTTAAGAGTTAGAATTTTACCTTAAGCGACAAGAAATAACCAGGCCTCGGTTGTTCAAATGTTATACAACGCCATACACTAGATAAATTCCAATCCAGGGTTCGCACAGGTTTGAAAAGTCCTTGAATTTTAGAGGGGGTCCTTGAAACGTCCTTGAATCATGTTTTCCCTTGAAAAGTCCTTAAATTACTTTGCACGTCCGTAAAAAGTCCTTGAATTTTCTTCAACTTTGAATGAAGTCGCCTGGAAAGTGTTTTTAATGCTTCTTAGTTGTCCAAAACAAAATGTAAATCATAGCTCAGAGAAGTTAAAGGTGATTTACATAAAGCATTTTTTGTTTTATGTAAGTATGAACTATCAATTTAAGACACGTGAAATGAAGAATGAAGGGAAGTTGGTGGAGAAAACAGTTCAAGCCTTAAAGTCCTGATAGAATGGACTGGGATGTGCTGTTTGGTACAATCATTTAAATTACTTTCCTGGTAGCTTGTCCTTGAAAATCGAATGTGGTCCTTGAAAAAGTCCTTTAAAAGGCCTTTAAAATTGTTGCAATTTTTAGTATGAACCCTGCAATCCAGTGGATAAGTATTAGGGAAATCAAATGCGCTGTCCAGGGTAGAACCAATTTATCCGGTGGGAAGCGTTACCCACCTGTTGAACGTCTGGGGCCTGTACTACAGAGGAAAAGTGCTCAGTAGCTTTATCTTTTAAGGGTTTCATCCACGGACTCGGAGGTAAAAACAGACACTGAGTACTGAGCAAGATTACAGATCAGTAGCTTATATCTAACTGGTTACTTTTGGAAGTACATTCATGGAACCCACATTTGGAATTTCCTTTTGCCAATAAACAGTATAACTGTAAACGACTGGTTTGCTCAACAGTTTTCATTGAAATAGTGCCTTTTGAAAAATGGGATATTGTCAACGACCTCTATGGTAGACATAAGACAAGTTCATGGCGTACAATTAACAGTTCATAGCCGATGTTTTATGTGTCTTGCTTGTTGTACTCTTTCAGAAAGCACATGCCCAGTGTAACATACCTCAGACTTGATGGCAGTACGCCCGCGGGCTCACGTCACTCGCTTGTGCAAAGGTAAGTACTTCAGAGTATCCCTTGTGCATGATTATGTAAGACGAGCAAATTTCACCACCAAGCTGTGTTTGCGAACAATAGTCTTCGCATTTACACTCTTTGTGCTTGGTTGTTCTTTCCAACTATAACTCACTTACTCCCCTACGTACGCACGCACTCACTCACGCGCGCACTCACTCACTCACTCACTCACTCACCCACTCACTCTCTCAACCTCTTTATTCCGGCTGGGACATAAGCCCTCAATCAATCGTCTCCACTCAACCCTGTCCTTAGTGTTGGCCTACGCTTCAGCCCATGTTAGACCCAGCTCCTCCAGCTTTTTCATCACTGTTTTCTTCTGGGTGTTTTGTAGCCTCCCACGCAGGCGTTTTTAGGAGAGCTCGTAAGAAATACGAGCTCCCCTAAAAACGCCTGCGTGGGAGGCTAGGTGTTTTGTGGCCGGCTTTCCTCTTCCCAGTTGGAATCCATTTGATGGCAACTTTGGGTATCCTGTCACTGGGCATTCTTAGGATATGACCAGGCTATCGCAGCCTACGGTTTTGAACTGTACTTCCTTAGGAATTCATGCTTGCAAAACTTTGCAAATGTACAATTTCGAAACGAGGCTTGGCAGTTAAATTTGTTAGGGTTAGGATTAGAGTTTTGTTTGACGTTGATATTTACAAGGGCTATTCTAACAGTTCAACCACTAGTTTAGTACTAGGTGCTAAAGCATTCTTTTACCTTTGAGTTTAGATTCAACGGTGACCCATCTATTGATATCTTACTGCTGACAACGCATGTTGGTGGACTGGGATTGAATTTGACGGGTGCCGACACGGTTGTTTTTGTGGAACACGACTGGAATCCCATGAAAGACCTGCAAGTAAGTTACTTAAGCTGTCCTTACGACTCATTACGTTCTCTTTAATATGTCTGGAACCAGGTTGTCATAATGAGAAAACGACAGGATAATTTTTGTTACGCTTTACGGCTAATTGTTTTTCATTAATGCAATCTTTTGAAACGAATTCGTTGGTTAGCTTCGCCGGTTGGCGTTAGTTCAGATTTAGTCAACGTACATAATCACCACAGGTATTGATAACATGTATCTTGGTAACGTTTTGTTCCCCTTACCATTTTCGTTTGCCTTGATTTCATAAAAATACTCCTAGCACCCAGCATCCCCATTAATTTTCCCTGCATTAGTTCAAAGATCTTATGCCCTCCTACTTGTCAGAACAAACCTAAGCTCAGTTACTGCAAAGAGTTATTTGTGAAAGCAAGTTGTCTACGGTTTTAACTTCTTAGTCTGTGGAGGAATTCCCAGGAGCAACCTTTCAAATGAAACCTCTTTGGTAGCACCTTCGCTTGAAACTATTTGATTTTCACGGAGCATTTTTCAAGATAGACTGCAAAACAGTCCGTATTTTAGCGTATTTAAGTACGCGCGGAAGTCAAACAAAAGGTCTGGAACGAGACTGAAAACAGAGAGCGAGTGTGAGGCTCGCGCGCTTTGCGCGCGTAAGACTCTTACGCCACGCTTTACTGATTTCTTTACTGATTTTGAGACTGTTTTGCAGTCTATTTTCAAGAGAGATGTGGCGTTTTTTTTGTTAAGTTTCGATTTTGGATTAACAAGGGCTGAGAGTAAGTTGTCCTTTGTTTTTTTCTTTTCCAGGCTATGGATAGAGCGCATCGTATCGGGCAAAAGAAGGTCGTTAATGTGTACAGACTGATAACGCGTGGAACCCTGGAAGAAAAGATTATGGGGTAGGTTACCTGGATCTATAACAGTTCATTATAATGCGATTACTCGAACCGGGGCACTTGGGCAAAGATTATCCAATCACCACGTTTTCTGAGAACAAAAGATTCTCAAGTTTTTTTGCAAACGGACCAATAACATTCTCTACTTTAAGGGCTGTTTCCTGAGAAGTCAGGTAAGTTCAACGGTGTTTAAGTTTTCAACGGTTGCATAAAACTTGAGAATCTTTCGTTTCCAAAAAACGTTGTGGTTGGATAATTTTCTTCGAAGTGCCCCGGTTCAAGTAGTCGCACTATAAAGCCTGGTTCTCATATGCCGCCGGTACTGCCTGGGATACTGTTCCGATATGAGAACAGAAGTGGCCGGCAACATTGGTCATCCCAGTCCCGGCGCGGCGGTGCATGTTCTCATTTGTCCGAGAAGTAGCCCAGGCGTTCTGCGGCTACGTCGCAGATACATCGGCGGCATATGAGAAACAGGGTTATAGCAGCGCGAATTCACTTGCTAAGTGACATTTTCGTAGCCGTGGCCGTCGTTGTTGCTCAAGGTCCCTAATTTTTACTCTTTCACTCAGACAGTCATGCAGAAATGACGAAAAGTCCGAGTTTCAGACAAGTGAAAAGAGCTGTACTTATAAAAATGCGATCATTTAGTTCTAGTTTTATAAGTCATCCTCGGAAAATGTTTGTCCTAATAGGCTAAGACCAAATACTGCACCTAAAATACCAAAAGCTATCTTATGCGATTTATTTTTTCACTGACCAAATTTTAACGTTTCTCGTTTTCTTTCTCAGCCTTCAGAAATTTAAGCTAAACATCGCCAACACTGTGATATCTCAAGACAACTCGAGTCTCATGACGATGGACACAGGGCAGCTGCTAGACTTGTTCACAGTGGATAAGGAGAAGAAGAAAGAGAAAGCAAGCAGAGAACAGAATGAAACCGGAAAAGCTTCACTCAAGAGCGTACTGGAGAATCTAGGGGAGCTGTGGGAGGAGGAGCAGTACGAGACGGAGTACAACTTAGACAACTTTATTCAATCGCTCAAATGATCAGTTCTGCACTCTGTTCTGGATAAGATTCAAAGTCGTACTGATCACTGACGCGTAAGTCGGAAGAACGAGGAGAGCAAGACTTGACGCCTAGATGAGTTCATTTGTCGTATGGTCACCTCTTAACACCGCAAAACAGGAATCACTCTGCCCCTGTAGATCAAACGAGCAGAAAGCCGGGCACAATATATACAAGACTTTTCCTGTTGCGTTTACGCCAGCCCCAAGCTGATCTTCAAAACCTGATGGAAGTTGATACATAGCCTGAGAAAACAGCTGACATTTTGCGACGCCACCACTTGGTAGTGCATGTTTCTGATTGGTTGAAGGTTATTTTCAGTTTTCAACCAACCAGAAGCACTTGCTTGATCTGGGTAGTGACTGACCCGTCATCGATATGGAATGTTGGAAACTTGTTTCTCGGACGTCATTTCGCGGGAAAACTCTGAGTAGTGGTGGCGTCGCGAGATCAGTGTCGGCTGTTTTCTCAGGCTAGTTGATACACAGATCTACAGTTATATCAATGGTAGCCACTTCACGGATTTGTGGAAAACAATACAACTGGAATAATGCTTCTTTTGCTGAAGAAAGGAAAAATTAACAATAGAAATCAAAAGAATGCTGATCTGAATGTAAGAGAAAGGAAACAAATCCCCGTTTCTATCTTTTGTCGTTTTATAATTGAAGAAGCGAATTTTCATGAGCTAAAAGAAAAATACAAACAAAGAAAATGCGTTTCTTTCAAGAGACTGCAGCTCGCAGATTTAGTAAATAAATTAAAATATCATGGTCGTGTCTGCTGGTAATAACACACGCAATTTCCCATGCGAAAAAAGAGTCATTTTTTTTTCGCTTTTCCTCCACCGTCGTATCTGTGTAGCCAGCCGGGAAAGATCTGGGGTTGAGATCAAGGAACGTGTATTAGCAAACGTGAGGCAGCAAACGTGAAATGAGAACGCGAAAGTGCGCGACAGGAAATAAACGCGACCTCTGGTGCTCACTTTGTCGTTGGTCTTATGAATTTTTAGGTCGGCAGCTCGCACTTACGTTATGTTGACTTTGCTAAACCTCCCGAGTGAGTTCAAATCCGAGTTTGGTACTCACCAGTTGAAATTATCTTACCAGGAAACGAAAAAATAAAACCAGCAGGAAGCCTGATCTTTTATGACAACAAACGCAACTAGGATTTTCAAAGTCGCAACGGTGCTTTACCTAGTAGTTCCTTCAACAGTAGCATAGAGAGTTCACAATAAGATCTTTGAGATCGAACGCGAACTACTACAGTTACAGGGGGCCATCTTGGATTCAAATTGATACTGCTCTCCCAGGTTAGACTCGGAACATGTACATACATGTATACATCTAAGATGGCCGCCAGGAACGGTAAGCGCTCGATCTAGTAGCTCTTACGAAAAAAATAGGAGATCGTGAATGGTCTCAAGGTGACAAAAATTTGTCA
>BOPM01000317.1:470154-482194 GCA_022179025.1 Porites australiensis | reverse complement strand
CTGATTTCACGGTCTCTACTGAGGAGTGCAAGGTCTATTGCTACGAAATTTTATTTTTCTATTTCAAAATATGGGAGCAAAGACCGCTGAAGAAAAGAAATCCCATTCCCATTTTATAATTGTTCATCCCATTCCCAGTGGCTAAATCCCAGTCCCAGTGAGTAAATCCCATTTTCCCAGTCCACAATAAGGCTAATCCCAGTTCGCATTTTACCCCTTCACGACCCTCTTGTAAGTTAAGATAACCATGACTGATGTATAGACTGTTGTGGACATGTTTCGTATTATTTCAGTCATAGCAAATAAGACCTTTATTATACTTGGGTCCAAATGTTATTACAGATAGGACCTTTATTACGCTTGGGTCCAAATGGTATTACAGATGGGACCTTTATTACACTTGGGTCCAGTTATAGGTATCCTGGACGGATATTGTCTTATTTCTCTGAGATCTTCACTCTTCTGTGTTTAAACAGCAGTTGAGTTGCAGTAGAAAATGCTGAAATTCAGTTTCAATGCACGAAAACGAACAAAGCGCTAAAAAGCTTTGAAATTTAACACAAACCGAGGAGCGCAAATCCATCTGAAGTTATCTAAAGTGCCCTGTTACCACTATCATGTAGACATACCGCATTTTCCTCACTTGCTTGAGATCTTACCAGACGTTTCACATCGTCTCTTGCTATTTTGAAGTGAAAACTGCTCTAATTATCTGCAGGAATTTCCCAAAATGATTTAGATTTAGTCTGCGTTTTCCCTCCCCATATAAAGATACGATCAACTCAAAATAACAGTGAGCTGCGGTTCACCTGATCGTATCAAATTTCCATAACGGTCACGCAATACTTTTGAAGCACTGATTAAAAAAAAAAAAACTTTACGTCAGTTAAAACATGAAATAGGAAGTTATTTAAAAATTCTGCTTTTCAAGAAAAAAAAAAAAAAAAGATTAATTGCAGGTACATCAACTATATTGAATACATTAGTGAAACATTTATTTCTAGATTCGAGTGGTAAAGTAGTTAATTTGCTAGCGAAATTTATCACAACGCCTTGAGAACTGAATGGGGTCATTCTTGATGCCGGACAGAAATTGTTCTTGACCAGTTTGTACATTCAGTTGTTTTGTAATAATTATTTGCGTGGCAGAATTGGATCAATGTTGAATAGGTCCGCGCGAGGAAAGGACAGGGTAACTCCGCGTGCGCCTTATTATCCCTATATGCACACTATTACGCGCCCTTACCTAAATCGCATGTATATAGGGTGACTGTCTTTTTTTTAACAATGAGGATAACTGATGAACATGTCTCGAGATACCCTCCTCTCAACCTCGTCCCCATTGCGCTTTTCCATGGATTTCGGATAAACTAAGATGGACACAAGCGATATAGTCACTGCTGTCTCACATTTTTTGGTCCAAAATAGGGTCAGGATTTTGAGAACCGGAAAGCACACCCCCACCAGGAGTACACCCGGGAGACTTGAGGCCTGGTAGCAAGTTTACCTGTGAGCACCCACTTACTAATTATCAGATGCTTCAACGCTCTATGATCATTTCAACACCATCATTTTGGATTAAGAAATCCACGCAAGTCTTATGTTTGCCTCTAATCTAAACAAACCTAACAATGGCTTTTTGTCTCCACTACCCCATGACTATACACGGCCGAACACAGAAGGCAATGTTTTGAGGCAAGGGCGAGTACACGGTCAGCTAAGTCTACCTTAAAAATAAATAGCAGTATTAAAATTGCGAAAAAAAAGCTCATCAGAACTCCATCAGTGGGAACCTCAATCTCCCATACAAACCCTTGGAGTCAACACTATCCTACAGATTTATCAACAGAATGGTCCGCAGAGAAGGCTTCGCACGCCGACATTATCATCCCTCACTATTATCCTCCTCCTCTTCATCATCGTCATCATAATCATCATCAACATCCTCATCATTCTCATCCTCATAATCATGAGCCGCAGCTAGCAGCAGCACAAGTATCGTCATCATCAGAACCATGATAACATCACATCAACATCTTCACCATTATCGCTATCATCATCATCATAATCATTACAAAACCATTTTCATCATCATCATCGTCATCGTCGTCGTCGCCATCGTTATTACAACTGTTTGGAACAAGAACATGTTGAAAAAGAGGTGGAGTATATGTCAGATTCGGTGGGACGCCATTATTATTTTATTTCACACAACAACCCACCGGGCATTTGACCATCACATGTGCCAGGGGAGGGAGGTGTAAGGCTTTTTTGCTCAATTTTTGGTGCGTTTTTGCGAGAATTTTTATTTTAAGTTGCGGTATTGCGGTTTTACAAAACCAAGCGGTTGGCGGTATTTAGAAATTTGCGAGTAAATTCGTATCTAGCTTATGTCCCCCTCCCAGGGGAGAGGAGTATTTGACGATTGCCTGGGTGGAGTGGGGTATTTGAACTGGAAAGTGAGTGAGATGGAGGAATGTAAAGGTGAAAAAAAGAGAGACTTTTTAGACGAATAGCTTGTTCGGCAAGGACTTCAAAAGTAACACACTATATTACAACTGCATTTTTGAAGGTATGATGTATCTGATGTATCAGAACGAGATCGAGTGTTATATTTTTGTAGTTCAATTGCCGATCAACATCATGTGAAGTCCGGAAAATCACGACTCTTAATTAAGGGTTTTTTTTCGAATTTATAATCTGCAAACATTTATTCTTTGAGAGGAGCATTTGACCGCCACATGGAACTTATGTAATGGAGAATTTAAACACGGGACAGGCTGTTTTAGAAAGTTTAAATGCGCCGGGGTTTCGAGGGATTGCTCAGGGTATGTTGAAGCATCCAGACCCTCAATCGAGTTGATCGGCACATTAGCTCGACTTTAGAAATAGGAAGAGTGTATTTTTCTGTTATTATCAAACCACCACCCGCAGTTTCTTTCACTCTGCACAGAACGCAAGAGATTTTATAAGGCCATATTACTGAGTTTGAGGTCGCGTTGATGTCAGTGCATGCCTGCGTGGATATGAAAAAATACTGAGACTAATTAGACGAAGCGAGTGTGACTCACGCAGTCAATTCTGTATTCTTCAGTTCGTTCGTTCGTTCTGGGCCAGAATGAGGGCAGCACTTTGAAAAACACACTATTTTAGCTTACCGGTATCATTTAAGCAACACAATGACTGCAAATTACTATAAATGAGCCAAAATTGTCATTTATCTGTCTCGAATCTATCGCGAGACGCCTTGTTGTTTGTGAAGTAAATTTGGATCAATCTTAGCAGCTGGGCACAGAACCTTATATAAAAACAGTAACAGAATATAACATACAAGACCTTACATATTCCACTGCACTAAAATTACCCTATTTTAGTTGCTGTGTCACTAAATAGCTCAATTTAATTAAGATAGCTCATTACTAAAAGTCCTTCTTACGAACGCCTTCTTTAACACTTAAAAATTATGTAAACAGTTTTTGTAGTGAATTACAGTAGGCTTTCCTAAGATAATTACCGAACACGTAAGAAAGCTTACAGAAGGCTTGTGTAAGGACTCTTTATACAAGGCTTGTGTAAGTATTTATCACAAGGCTTGTATAAAGTCCTTAGAGAAGACTTAAAGGTGCTTACACAAGGCTTGTGTAAAACACTTACACAAGCCTTGTATAAAAGGTTCTTACACAAGTGTAAGAGTCCTTACAGAAGGCTTGTGTAAGATACTTACAGAAGGCTTGTGTAAGGTTGCTTACACAAGGCTTGTGTAAGATACTTACAGAAGGCTTGTGTAAGAGTCCTTACACAAGGCTTGTGTAAGGTTGCTTACACAAGGCTTGTGTAAAATACTTATAGAAGGCTTGTGTAAGAGTCCTTACACAAGGCTTGTGTAAGATACTTACAGAACGCATAAGAAGGCTTACACAAGCCTTGTGTAAGATACTTACAGAACGCGAAGAAGGCTTACACAAGCCTTGTGTAAGATACTTACAGAACGCGAAGAAGGCTTACACAAGCCTTGTGTAAGGTACTTACAGAACGCGAAGAAGGCTTACACAAGGCTTGTGTAAGATACTTACAGAACGCGAAGAAGGCTTACACAAGCCTTGTGTAAGATACTTACAGAACGCGTAAGAAAGCTTACACAAGGCTTGTGTAAGATACTTATTTACAGAAGGCTTGTGTAAGATACTTACAGAACGCGAAGAGGGCTTACACAAGCCTTGTGTAAGATACTTACAGAACGCTAAGAAGGCTTACACAAGGCTTGTTTAAGATACTTACAGAACGCGAAGAAGGCTTACACAAGCCTTGTGTAAGACACTTACCGAACGCGTAAGAAAGCTTACACAAGGCTTGTGTAAGATACGTATTTACAGAAGGCTTGTGTAAGAGTCTTACAAAACGCCGAAGAAGGCTCACAGAAGTCTTGTGTACAAGTCTTTACACAAGGCTTGCTACAGAAGGCTTATTTGAGATTTTTACCGAAGACTTGTAGGATAATTCTCAGCAGCTGGGCACAAAACCTTATATAAAAACAGTAACGGAATATAATATACAACACCTTATATATTTCACTGTACCAAAATTACCCTATTTTAGTTGCTGTGTCACTAAATAACGCAATTTAATTAAAATAGCTCATTACTAAAAGTCCTTCTTACGAACGCGTTCTTTAACACTTAAAATTATGTAAACAGCTTTGTTGTCTTTTGCGTAAGAAGGCTTACATAAAGCTTGTGTAAGATACTTACAGAGGGCTTGTGTAAGAGTCCTTACAGAACGCATAAGAAGGCTTACACAAGGCTTGTGTAAGATACTCACAGAGGGCTTGTGTTAGAGTCTTACAGAACGCCGAAGAAGGCTTACAGAAGGCTTGCGGACGAGTCTTTACACAAGGCTTGCTACAGAAGGCTTATTTGAGATACTTACCGAAGGCTTGTATAAGAGGCATTCTTTTCTTCCTTGTCTTTTTTGAGAACCTCCCAAGATAACGATGATTTAGTCGTTTTTAATCCTCCCATGCTACCTACCGTACATTAAGTTTATCTATGAGACTTTATTTTTAAAACTTTAAAACGCTCTTTATTTTACTGCCTTACCATGTATCAATAATCCTAAAACGACGCTTAACCTCGAGAATATCAATTTTTTTAAGTAAATCTGTCTATCGGTTTAAAAATTATTGACTAATTTGTTAAAGTAGACCGAAATGTTTACAAAACCTATAACAAGAGCGCCTCTATACAAACTAATCAAACTAGAAACTACTATGAGGTTATGAGGTGAAATTGCCTGTCAAAAGCGCTTCGTTTTCTACAGATAACGGCCGACCATCAATTTTGCCATCTTCCAGTTCTGCAGCCAGCTAGAGCTAGCCGGGTCAACCTGTCGAGTACAAAAGTAGAATCAGAGACTGTTTACCAGAAGTTTACATCTCAGAAAACGCCGAATGAATTCGTCGTTGAGCGTTTGTGTAGCGGTTGTTTTTAAAATAGCAGTCTCCGTCGGTCGGCCGTCAAACTCACAATTCACATGGAACGTTGTTGCTTCGTCACAGCCAGGAGTATCAAAATTGAGCGGTTTTTGTAGCGGTTGCGTAAGCGTGAAGCGGTTGGAAGCGGGGATTTGCCAACCATGGGAGAGGATTCTAGGGGCTGGCTGACCACAGTGGAGGCCCCTGGATAGATACACCAGGCACCCGCATTCCTGCAAGCTTTTTGTAGTAATATAATAGTTTTCGTAGTACTATAAAAATATTATAGTCTCTTTTTTGTACTTTTAGCGTCTGTTTACGGGTAAGTGTACTACTACTTGTATTGGTCTTTTTTTAGAGTCCTTTTACAGTTTTTGTAGTTTTTTTTTTTTTCATGGGCCGTTGGGACTGATCCTAGCTGTGTGCCAAGCTACCACGTACCATGTGAGCCTGCACTTATGTAATTGACCACTGAAAGGCCCGCTAAACTCGTGGATCGCTTCACTGCTAAGCTGGAGGACCTCTTGACCTCTAAGCAAGTGAATGCAAAACCACAGTTGCTCCGTCTCGCGAAAACACCGCCGCCAAGCTGTTGTCGAACTTTCGAACCATGAAGTTGCAGACGAAACACCCAAGCAAAAACCATGGCCGAACGCAGAGACGAACGTCCCGCCAAGATTGTCGGCCCAAATTACGAGGAAACAACGATTGCACAAAAGCCAAGCGTAGCTGAAGGCAACGAAGAAAGAAACGGCTTGACCGAACAGCAAAACAGCGAGAATCAAACGGTAAAAGAATGATCCAAAGGCTAAACGAAGAGAGTGGCCGCCAGGAAAACGTTGTACTGAGCACATGGAGGTGATGCAAGCAAGGCTGACTGCGCATGAGCCAAACGACTGACCACTGACCACGCCCTCGCCCCAAGTTGTTAACAGTGTTAAATAAATTTAACGTCATTAATTCTCACCCAAACGCGAACTTTCGAGCGCTAGAATCTCGCTTTTTATCTTGAACTTCAAGAGTGGCGTTCTGGCGTCGGCGACCTGACCTGACGGACGTAAACAACAGTTATATTCACACTGGCGCGAGTAATTTCCGGTCAGCGCTCGTGACCTCAAGAACGTCTGCTGCTTAAGATCTCTGATAAATAGTTTCCAAGTAAATTTGAAAAAGTCGCTAAGTTTGGTAGTAAAAAAAAATAATAATAAAAAATAAGTAGCGAAGGTTATAAAGAGCAGAGGGGGGGGGGGGGGGGTAGGGCGGTTTTGGGCTCAAAAGCCAACCAAAATAAAATACAGTGCTAAAAGTGGGACATGTTATGCAATTGCCGATTACAGTAAATAGAATCCAATGAATGAATAGCAATTTAAATTGAAAGTAACATAATTCAAGGAAGGGGACCTTTTAACAAAATGTAATGATAACATATTCCGTGACTTCTAAATCTTATAAACAAGGCAAAGAAAAAACAACATAAATCAGCACAACCTTTTATTTCAGCATATAAGGAAACAAACCCCAAAGCTTACATTTCTCCACATCAGCTCTATGCTACCATAAACTGACCTACGTAAAACAGTTGAGCAACCATTGTTTCGGCAGTCCCTTTTAGCACTTATTCTATTTATTTCAGCTACGGTGAGGTGTACACTCTCATGGCAAACCACTCATCTAGGGCCAGTAACAGATCCGCAATTAGCCATACAATAAACTTGATTCGCCCAAGGTCCACCTTCGCCATCAGGACCGCAAGCTGTAGAATCCCCATACTTGTCAAAGGTCTCTGGTGCTGTAGCACTGGCTGCACACCAGCCACCATTTTGAACTGCAAATATGCTGTAACCAGCTCTAGATGCAGCCACGGCGCACTTTTCAATGGGGTTCGTCCGAGTCCAATATGCTCCATCCAAAATAGGATCCTTTCCTTCCATGGGCTGGATTGCTCGGTTTGAGGTGTCCGGATCCTTGTAACATCCAATAGATGCTAAAAGTTATTCAAAGTAAAAATATATTAAAGCTGATATCTCTTGAAGGAGTGACTGAAGATTTCCTGACGTTTTTTGTTGAAACTTTTGTGAATAAATTCCTTTTCATAGTTTTTAAAGTGCCCATCACCTAAAATTGTTTATTTTCTTATCTGAAACTACACCTTATCAAAATAACTTCTGCGAAAAAATTTTGCGACTTGAACCAAAGACAATTTTTTTAGAATTTTTTAAAAACGTTTAAATTTGCCGCCATTTTGGCACACCATTCGTCCTAGTCTTCTCTCGGACTATGACGTCATATGACGTACTTTAAGGAACACGTGACCTCATTGACAGGAAAACAAAGAAGACGAAGACATTGTGATTCATTCCTTACTTGTAATTTATCTTTTTTGTGTACAGCTGGTGAAGGCAAGGTAATGCGAGTTCCTTAATTACGTCACATGTCGTCATATGTGAGCCTGCTAGTTTGCATGATCAGCGGCGCGGGTGTACCGCAAAAATGTAGACTTCAAAAATTGGTAAAAAATCGCGTTTTGTTCAAACCGCAAAATTTTTTCGCAGAAGTTATTTTAATAAGGTATAGTTGCAGATAAGAAAATATAAAACTTTAGGTGATGGGCACTTTAAGCAACAGAAAACGTTTTCCGTGTTTGCATAGCCTGATATAAACACGAGAGGGGTTGGGAGAATTCTAGACAGTTATGCAAACCCGAGACGAAGTCGAGGGTTTGCATAAAAAATCGAGAATTCTCCCAACGCCTCGAGTGTTTATATCAGGCTATGCAAACACAGGAAAAAAAGTTTTCTATTGCTTTTATAAAATAACTTTCCCGAGAAGAAAAACGTAAAACTCTTTGTATTGCACTGATTAAAAGAGAAATTCTTACCAGTCGTAAAATCTTGTCCACGAAGTCTTGCACGCGTAATCAGTTCTTGTTTTGCAAAAGACGCTTTGCAAAATACGGATTTTTCTCGTTAAAGTGTCAGCTTAAGCGAAGAAAAATTGACACACCTTCTTTGTAACCATTTTCCAAGTTTCACCCGACGAAGGAATGGGTAAATAAAGTAAACTTGTCGAGTTTTAAACTCGAAAACGTTTTCAAATTTGTGCTTGCGTGATTAGCGCGCGAAAAGCCAAACAGCTTGACGCCACAA
This sequence comes from Porites australiensis, assembly GCA_022179025.1. Classification (NCBI taxonomy): domain Eukaryota; kingdom Metazoa; phylum Cnidaria; class Anthozoa; order Scleractinia; family Poritidae; genus Porites; species Porites australiensis. Next base: position 473,578 of record BOPM01000317.1, on the reverse strand, counting down.
CCATGTTTACATACCCTCATGCAAACACTCCTCTCGGCCAATCAGAGCTCGTGTACTATCTTAGTTATTTTATAAATTATAATAGTAAAGTCTGCAATTAGATAAGCACAACTTAAGATATCATAAACTAACCTTTGATAACATAAACTTGATTACCCCATGGTCCGCCTTCGCCGTCATCTTTACAAGCTGTAGACTTTCCATACTTGTCAAACGTCTTCGCCGCTGTAGCACTGCCCGCACACCAGCCACCATTTTGAACTGCAAACATGCTGTAGCCTGCTCTCCTTGCAGCGGCGGCACACTTTGCAATGGGGTTCTTTCGCGTCCAATACCTCCCATCCAAAATAGAATCCTTTCCTTCCAAGGGTAGGACTGCTCGCTCTCCGGTGTCCCTGTAGCATCCAATGGATTCATACCCTGAATATAAAAGAAACTTTGATATAAGACCAGGGCCTGCGCAGGGGGAGGGAGCAAAGGGCCTTACTGCTCCCCCCCATTTGTGTCATGCAAAAAAGTACATTCTTTCCTAAAGTTCTTCATTAAAGAAATTCAGTCTTTGATACTAGACTAAGGATCTGATTCTCAGTCTTGTCCACAATAAGTCTTCAGTACATGAATCCTATGAATTAGCCGCTGCTTAAAGATTGAAAAATGCCTTAGAATTGCGGATAAAATAATTTCAATAATTTTTAGCAAAGGTGGCAAAAATAGCATTATCGTCAGTGTAAGGGGCTCTGAGGAAACCATTTCCCTGCTTGTGAAGAAGTGTCTTGATGTTTTTTTTTTCTTTTTTCATTTGGGACTTACTATATACATAAGTAATGACTGGAGAATTACACGTACCTTGTATAAAATATCGTTTCTATATGTACGTATTCAATTCTTTTTTGTAATAATGAAACAAATATTTAGTATGTCAACATTTGGAAAAAAATTAAAATAAAATACTTCCATATTGTTATTTTATTGAAAAAAAAAAAACATTTTGCACAGTTTCCTTGTAGTTCTCCGAGTATATTGTACAAACATTCTTTGCACTTTTTGTAAACATTGTAAAAACCTTTTTTTCAACTTTTCATTAACGTTTTCCACCCTTATTTTGTTAAATTTACGAAGATTTTGTTGACATTTTCTGTTACCTATTATACAGAAATTTTTCCTTGAGTAATTTGCAAGGGCTATGTTTACGTTTTAAAAGGTGGAAGGGTTGAAAATTTTTGTAAATGTAGATTGAATTTTACAAGGAAAACTGTCACTACCGACCGCCGTCAGTTTACTTTATCCTATTTGTTTTATTTTTCCTTTTTTTTTGTATTGTATTTGCATGTCTGCGTTTTGGTTCACACTTCCGGTTACATGATAGTCATGTGACCGGAGAGCACATGGTAGAGCTAGGCGGCCATTTTTTTTGTTCGTTGTTTTCTGCAAGAGCAAACAGTTCTTCAACGTACACGTACACGTACACTGTATATTTAAAGTAACATTTTTGGTGCAAGTACAGGAAGCAGTATTAAGGGAATAAAATACTTTAATCAGGGTTCAATTTGTGGAACTCACAAAAACATTAGGATTTCATGGACGTTTTATGCGATTTAGTCTCGCAAAATGTGGTCAAATCTACAGACATATGGGTTTATAAAATGTCTGTCAGAGTGCACTTTTATAGACATTGTAGTTTACAATTAAGTACGGGAATATCAAGCTTTTTATCAAAAAGTGGGAACGCAATGGATTCAGCTTTTCAACAATAATTATCAATTCCTTCTTTGCTAAGAGAAATCTGAGCGTTGCGTCCGGTCATCGCAAAGGCCAAGAGTTCGATTCCCGGTCAAGCCTGAATTTTCAGGTTCTTTTGCAACCGCTTAGGTTGTTCATTCTATTGTCAATATCCTATTAACTCTCTTATAGCAGCTAGATCCGTTTGAACCTCCTACCCCAACCCCCACTTTCCTTAGCATGCGCAGTTGAACCCAGTGGTCCCCACCCTTCGGAAACTTCTGCGCGGACCCTGTAATTTCAGATATGCATTTAAATGTTGAGAGTTGTTGCTCTTAAGGGTTTAATGAGAGTTTACGAAAATGGTTCCTGAGTTAACTTTTCTGTTTTCTGGTGAACGAAGTCATTAGCGTAAAGCCAGTTTGTATACAAGGGAAAATCATTTTCAAGATGCTTGGCAACTGTTAGTACTTTGCACTGGCCGATGTCTCTTATCCAAATAATGACGGGTGTGTATCCAAACGCTACCTTACCTTTGATCACATAAACTTGATTACCCCATGGTCCGCCTTCGCCGTCATCCTTACAAGCTGTAGACTTTCCATACTTGTCAAACGTCTTCGCCGCTGTAGCACTGGCCGCACACCAGCCGCCATTTTGAACAGCAAACATGCTGTAGCCTGCTCTTATAGCCGCTGCAGCACACTTTGCAATGGGATTCGTTCGAGTCCAATATGTTCCATCCAAAAGGGAACTCTTTCCTTCCAAGGGTTGAATTGCTCGACTTTGCTTGTCCCGGAAGCATCCAATGGATTCATATCCTGAATACAAAACTAAACACAGGATAAAACATCCAAATATCAGGAGCTGGCACTCATGAAGCAAAAAAATAGGGTGTATGAGAATGGTCTTACGTTTTTAAAGTTACGAGTTCCGTCACTTTTAACTGATGGTGAACCAGGCTATTTTTATAGTTATTTATCATAGTTGTCGTTCCTTGTTGCCTTAAGATATGCTCCATTACGATATGTTACACCATAGTTACCTTCAGAATTAAATAACTGTGAGAAAAAGTCCGTTGCGTAGAAAATAAAAGCATTTACAATATTCTTGGCAACTGTTAACATGAAATGACTCATGTCTCATCATCAAATTAAGATTCGATGCGTGTCTCGAAACACAGTCTTACCATTGATCACATAGACTTGATTAGCCCATGGTCCACCTTCGCCGTCATCCTTACAAGCTGTCGACTTTCCATACTTGTTAAAAGTCTGTGGCGCTATTGCAGTGGCTGCACACCAGCCGCCATTTTGAACTGCAAACATGCCGTAACCCGCTTTCATTGCAGCTGCGGCACACTTTTCCACAGGGTTTTTTCGACTCCAATAAGATCCATCCAAAACAGGGTCCTTTCCTTCCAAGGGGTGGATTGCACGATTCGCGCTTTCCTTGTAGCATCCAATGGATTCATATCCTTAATAAGCAAAGATCGTTAAAAAGCCGCTTGAGCTATGATTACCAAACTAACCACTTTTCTAAAAATTATCTGGGAACGTTTGAAGGTCGTCGTAACGGGTATGTCAACTGTAAGATCCAAGTGTAACATTTTTCCTATTATTCGTTCTTGTGTAATTTGTTTTTCCTTTGCGTACGCAAATTAGTTTATACTTCTTTTCGTCCTTTTGTTTAGTCTTTTTTTTTT
>BOPM01000317.1:416775-444439 GCA_022179025.1 Porites australiensis | reverse complement strand
TTATGTTCGCGTCCTAGGTAAGGGTGGATTTCCACTGTCGCTTAACGTTTACGTGCGATCCTTCCATACATTGCCTCTATTTTATTTACGCGCGTAAAATTCACCTGCTTACGCAAGTAAAAATTACGCGAAAGTGGAATGATCATCAAAGGTTTAGCTAAAACGCAAAGGAAAGTTAGTAAAAGGAAAAAAATAATATAAAAGCAGCTATTTTGTGCCGTCGCTAACGTTTCCGTATTCCAGACGAATTATCAGAAATAACGACGTGAACTGCAAACGGCAACCATTTGGATTATAATGATGGCCTATTTTGCACTTTCGCTGCATATAACATTTTCTATTTCACACCGAAATAGCCGCAGTGTAAATTAAACATAATTCTGGTAATAGCAATAATCTTTATTTCAACACGGCTAAAACTCATCAGGATTACATAGATAAAAAAGCACAAAAAAAGTTACAGTATTTATCTATCAATATTTATGTAAGAGAACACACATTCTTCTTTTCAAGAGTGCCGTGCGTTGAAGGTTAGGCGTTAGTTTAAGTATTAAACGTCCACAGCCAGCGCTAAAACTCTGACGGGTTTGAGCTTGCTACAACTCTATCCGCCCCAGCATAGCTGAAGCGGCCTTCTTCGGAATTCAGTTCGAGGAAGCGGAACGGAAAGTTTGCTCTCGGAGTCTCTTAATGAATAGGTTGATAAACTGCTACGGTCTACAAATTTGGAACAGAGATAATCAGGGGCAAGACCGTTGAATGATTTATAAACCACAACACCTTTTTGAAACTCTCGTTGGCAATCCAGTGTTTTCCAGCCAAGAAGTTCGAAAAGATAGTCAGTACTAGTGTCATAACTGGAAAAAGTTAAAACCCGTGCCGCCCGATTTTGTAGTTTTTGTAATTAGGCAGCGTGCCAAGGGTCTTACCACAATTACCCCAAACCACACTGCAGTAATCAAAATGAGGTTGATTCAGTGAATTATAGATGAAATGTAGGGTATTGGGAGGGGCAAAAGGTCGAATACGTTTGAGGGCCCCGAAACCAGAGTTTTAGTTGATAATTTCTCGATGTGTTCATTCATCTAATCGACATGTTCGTTCATCTACTCAATCGAAAAAGTGATTAAATTTATGATATTGTAGTGAAACTCTAGTGAATAAAGTGAATAGCAACCTTTGGATTCTAAGACGAGGACAACTACGAAGAAGAGATTTTCTCAATACTAAGTAGTGCGCGCGCAAGAACCAGCGTCATTTTGGCGGGAAAACGTGATAGTGGTCGTCCTTCTACCACAAGCAGTTTAGCGAGAATGTCGAAGTGGCGGATAAAAGTTTTCAAATGTCAGAGGTTTTATTACTTTGTGATCGGGAGGGGGCCTAAACCCCTCCAATAAAAATAATCGCACTGTTCTGGTGAAAAAAGGTACAATAAACTTATCCGGGATGTCAATTTTTTGAGAATACCCGAAAAAACTTTAAGTTAAATCTCGTCCTCAAATCTAAAGGTCTCTAGTTACAGACCTGATACAACAACAGTGGTAAACTTGGACCCAAACTTTCCACTCGAAGACAATATACAAGGCGATGGATAAAGGTTCTGCAGGTGACCGGCTAAGATGCATTCCTCGGCAGTGAGAAAGAAAGTGTTAATGTCTCTCAGATGTTTTACGGTTCCTTTCCTGACATCATCTGCCACGAGGTCTGTGAATATCCAACCTACCCTCTGCAGACCCAAGTCTGCAGCAAGTTTGTCGATTACTTCTTCATTAGGGTCTGATAAGAGTTTTATGCTGTCTGGAGTACCTTCCTGAAATATCAAAATTGGGCAATTTTTTTACTTTTTTCTGAATGTGAAAAGACAGGTTTCTGATAGAAAGCAATATAGCTTGTTCGCTGCCTCGTTCCTAGGCGACCTAAGTGTCTGGTAGAAAACGAGACTGCGAGCATTAAGAGGTATCGCGCAAAGGACCATGGGAACATTAAGCGTGTTTCGGACTCCAAAGATAGCAATAGACCTATTCGGCTAACTCAATGTTGTACCCAATTCAAACCCTTTGGGAATAAAACGTTTTGTTTCAGGAATTTCCATATCATTTAAATGTGAATGCCACATTACAACGCAAATGCAATACACAAAGAATCTTATCCGCGGGTGATTTGAATTGGGTACAACACTGAGTTAGCCGAATAGGTCTATGCGCAGCGATTGTGAAAACTGATACGAAAAACACGCGAAGGCTGGGGAGAGAGAAAGTCTTTTCTGCCGCAACCACCTTTTCCAACATCACACTCGTTCTATTTTCCCTTGAGCTTGTTTTCGTGACGTCCCTAAAAGGCTAAGAGCACAAATATTTTACTTACCACCCACACTAAACTAACCTAAGATACGACATCTCATCAGCTCTTTTCATAGAGTGATTAAACTGTTAAAATGTTTCATTTGTGTTTAAAACATCAACTAAATGTAAGACTGAATGACAAGGGAGGGCTTGAAACAAAACAGCTGTTTAGTGGCGACTTTGCCTCAAAAACTAAATTGTTCCAAATAAACTTTACTTTGGCCCAAAGCAAAAATTAGTGCTTATTCTAACACTTCAAGCCTAGTCTCCAAAATTAATCACGAATGAGACTTACCTGAGGGGGCTCATAGATGGCAGCCACAGATGCTCTTATTCCAAGAGGGACATCTTTGTGATGCTCATAACGGCCATAAAGAAATCCTAACCTCTAAAAATGGTGAAATGCAATATATTAAAATTAGGCTTCTTTTTTGTCTTGTTGAAGTGATGGATTAATAATATTGATAAACACGGAAGGATAACAGCTGTACCTGATTTCCTGTTTTCCTCCAGTAATTCAGAAATGGTTCCACAATAAAGGGATTTTCAAACAAGATGTTGTCTACATGTCTGTATGTCTGCAAGTAGATCAGAACAATGCTAACCTGTTTCTCAAATAACACAAACAGTTCTTCTCGGAATTATCACCAGTCCTCAGATTGAGTTGGTGACCCAAATTACATGACATGACCCATATCTGTGGCTCAACTTTGGAAAATGTTATGTGAATAGTTGAAGAGAAGTAATCAAAATGGCTGCCCAACTGTGGCAATCCAATCTGGAGGCACAAACGAAATCTCAAGGCTTAATACTAGAGAAACCATGGTGAAAGAGAATATTATAAAGAAAATGTAGCATAAATAATATCTCGCGCAAATGTTTCATGATTTCGCTGAAACTTAAAAAAGACCATAAACTAGGCCTAATAAAAAAACTACAGCTTAGAGCATCTGTACCGCCAAATAGAACAGACGTTGTCAAATTGGTAACTTTCTCTGCATTTTCAGTTGCCATTGTGACCAAAACAGTCACAGTTTGGAGCACTGCTTTGGACCTTTCTGCTTTTATCCCTATGCTTTTTTTTTGCTTGATTGTTTTCTATTGTCTATCTCATGATGTTTCTCTGCAGCATTGGCTTCCACTATTTACCTGTCTCTTCAATGTGATAGCACTTGGTTGACACTTGGTACAAATTCCACCAGGCCATGGTGGGTGTTCTGTGCAACCAGGTTTAATTCTACAGCTTGTGTCTTCCAACACAGTAAACTTTCCTCTGTTGGAAGTAAGTCAAATTAGAACCCAACTCTTTTACAATACAGAAGCCCATTAATTTGGTGCTGAATTATTTTCCTTATTAAAAGCTGCGTTGTTCACGTAAAAGCTGCATTGTTCAGCAGGTTCAGCAATTGGCTGACATGAAAACTCAGGATTGGCTCCAAAATAACTTTATATTTTGTTGATGATCATGCCAAACTATGTATCCTCTGTAGCAATTAGGTACAGGGTAAAGTCTGCATCCAAGCCAAGTGGCACAGCAGGCTGTAGCTTATCCTGTTTTCTATCTCATGAGGCAACTTGGAATTCTTCTTCTCCCTCCACCAGTACCCATTTATACACCTAACCTTGGTTATTCAAACTTTGAATAGCAATACCCCCCTGATAAATCGCTATCAAGTAGCCAAGTATTAGGAGAACCAATAATATTGCATTATCTACTGGACAGAGTGTTTTTCAGTGGATAGTGCTATCCACCTTCTTTTGAACAAGCGGGGCCAATGAGAGACAAGGAAGAGCAAAGTTTCTCGCCAAAGGAAACAATGTGAGGGCAAGGCTTGAACCCAGATCTTCAGATCTGAATTTGAAGGTGTTAAACCCTCAGCCACCACGCCTCTTTGTGATGGAAATGGAGCATTTGCTGAAAGGGAAGTGGGGAAAAAAGCAAAAGGAGGCAGGAGAAGAACAAGTGCAACCTGAGTGTAGGCCATCCCCAGTATTCCTCCTATACTTTTACAAGTTACCTCTGCCATGCAGGACATTATAAACCAGACATTTCCAGCAGAATTGTTAAAAAACTCATACATTCCTCCTTTGGTCGTATACCAGGGGTTACTCCAAGGCATTATTTCTTTTAATAACACCTAAATGTTGGACAGAGGCTAAATATTTCTAACTTGCTAATATTTTTATATAAGTAACAAATGAGACAAAGGAAGTACCCACCTCTCTGTACCTTGTCCCAACTTCTTGAGGAAGGCATGGAATGACATATGTTTGATTGGAGGTTGATGGTTCTTCAGATACTCTTCATCATAAGGCTGAAGGAAGATAAAGGTGGTCGTCAGACCATCACTTAGATTTCACATTTACTGACCTTAGCATTTTGTCTCCAATAAACCCTACCTCAAGCGGTACACAGTGAATACACTTGCTGTTTGGATTGTGATGACACCTGTAAAAATTAATCAGTGAGTTATGTAGTACATGTACACTGGCATCTTTTTAGTTTGTATAAAATCATTATGAGTGAAGAGTGAAATATGCATGATAGCTCTAGTAATGACAAAAAGTCCCATGATTCTCTTTACACTACGGAATTAGTTATTGGCCTGTCCATTTTAAGATGAACATGTCTAAACCAAGCAACAGCAGACAAACTATGAATATAAGCTGAAAGCCACCATAATGTAAGCAGGCTTGACAAAGAAAAATTTCCCAGTGTGTGTTCATCGTCACCTTATTGTGGAATTGATGCTAAGTAAATAGAACACAACTGTGAAACAACAGATGTAAAATAATATTTACTTACAGTTGGGGATCTCGCCCTCTGTGAATCAGGCCATCCTGCTTTGAGAGAAATATATCAATTTCATCTTCTTTGACACTAGAAGATGCCATGGGAGCAGCAGTTGTAGAAGTAGACAAAGGAAAAGAAGAAGCTTCTGAGGTATCATTAACTGTTGCAGAAATCTCTTGGGAGAGAAAAAGCATATCTCCATGCCTAATAAAAAGGAAGAAAAGCAATGAGGCTACGACTTGGCACTAAACGAATGAAACCATTGTTCATTGACATACTTAACACCAAATGAATTAAGTGTCTTCCGTGATGAGTTCTTTATTTCTCCTGTTTTATTTCTTTCTTTATACAATGTCCAACCACCTTTGGGAAGAGAAAGTTCTTTTGAAATCTAAGGAAACAATAAACATGAAAATCTTCAGAATTATAGTTAATTAGAAGAACATTATCATACACGCATACTGAAAAAGTATGCACTGTCCCTGCACAACAACGACATCAACAACAACTTTTATTTAAATATGGTTGAAATTAAAGCTAATCCACTTGACCCTCAAGCAGTAAAAGAAAAATCAGGAAAGAGGTATGTCTTAAAGTCTCTAGCATTTTAAGGCAGGTTGGAATTAAACTGTACTTAACAGAGGGATAGGCTGCTTGGCAGGGTTTAAACAAACAATTTTTGCAATGTTGTTAACAAACAGAAGCTAGTGAAACATTAAAGTTTTTTACACCATTTTGGGTCTTCCTTGAACAAAAGAAAGGGTTAGCAGGGTCTTGGTTATGAACATGTTGTAAATTAGCAGAGTACAAGAGTATACAAAGAGTTACAGAGTTACTCTTCCTTGTAAGCCAGGTAGGGTTCCTGCTCCTCATTATAATGTGAAACCTTTATTAAGTGGACACGAAGCAGGTTCCCGAAATTAACATCTCATATTTCGCTTTATAATGAACCCTATTCAGTGGACACCTCTATTAAGCAGACGCGGACAATAAAATAGATTGTATTTGGCTAATTTCGATTGTTAAAAACCTCCATTAAGTGGACACCGGACTGAATTGACAATTGTAGTATTAGATTACATCTTTGAAATACGTACTGTAATCGATTAATAAAGATAAATCAACACATAATAAACTGTAGATTAGACCAATATCCGGCTGTATGATTGTCATCCATGATCAAAGTTCACCTAAAAGTCTTGCCCAAAGTACAACACTTCATGGAACTTTATCACAGTATAGAGTAACCATTGAATGTTAATCTTGAACAACATTGCGCAATTTTTACAACCTCTATTAAGCGGTCACCCTCTATTAAGCAGACACTTGGGAAGGTCCCAAAGGTGTCCGCTTAATATACGCAAATTGTACTACTGTAACTCGATGTATCCTTGGGGCTATTGGGCTAGTGAATTTTTTTTATAGGAAATTCAAATTACAGGAGAACTGAAATCAATCCTGCTCATCAAAAAAATAGGGGCTGGTTAAATTAGCCTCTTGGGCTAGTACATGCTAGCTACAGCTTGCCCAAATGGTAAGCTGTAAAACTGACTTTTCTTTGCAGCCCTTGTAATGTTATTGGACGTCTTGATGTATCCAACATCGTTATTAAGAAGGACAAAACGTTAAGTGTCAAAGTGTATGTCATGAATGCCATCTACAGGTAACGAATTCAAGATTCAAATCTCCACTCTTTTTATAACTTTGACACCAAGCATTTTTCTCTTTCATTCTTGACGATTGATGTTGGATGCATCAAAACATCAATAAAATAAATTCTAATTATTCTTGTTGATTGATTGGTTGAAAGATTTATCATTAAAGGACAGATATTGAGAAAAACTGCTGAGTAAGCACGCTGACTAGGCATTAATTTCTTTTCTTTTTTTAAAAAATACTTTAAGGACCTTTATTTTTCAATCTTTTTTAACATTGTGCATTCTATTGAGTGACTTTACTTGACTTAAAGAGACTAATAAAATACAATCAGCCTCTTATCCATTGTCTTAAAATTCTTTTGTCATAGATCTGTCACAATTTATCAAGATATACCTATTTAATTTTCATTCACGAGTGAAGAAAAACGACTCTAAATTGTACAAGAAACTTTTTCCCCTCAATCATATTTCCATCCAAGCCCCCCTCAAGTCCTTACACGCTTCCCATCCTACGTCATTTTCAGTTATGAAAGTGTTAATTTTTGTTAAGTTAAACTCTTCGCACATCTCTCCATAACAGCTTCATTGATTGATTTTCGTTCGCTATTTAGAGAGGTAGGGAGAAACGGCCGTGCTTAACGCGTTCCAACACGGGCAATTGCTTGTAATGTGGTACGTTGAACTACCGGCAGTTGCCACTAAAAAAATTGTAACGCGCTGAAGCTAAGAGAAGAACTGTCAATAAAACTTTAAAATATAAAAGGCAACTCCGATGTTACTTAACTAATCAACTGATCACTAAATAACAGGTGATTACGGACATTCTGAGCACCTTTGAAAGAAACGAGGAGATACTTTCAGTGGTAGAGCACTTGATTCTCTTGGTACCCTCGCGGGATTGAACACGCACGATCTGTTAAGAACAATTAGCGGCAAAAGTTAAAATAACTCCATTTTTAAAGAATGATGATAACATCTCACTTAAAAATTTGTAATTACTTACAATTTGAGACATGTCTTTTTCTTCAGGAAGTATTTTTAATTCAGTTTCTCCGTACTTTCATTTCTGTCGCCATTTTAATGGCGTGTAACCGGGTGATGTAATTTGATGCGGAAGACTGGGCTTGTCTTGCTCCGACAGACTGGGGTGAGTTTAGAGTCAACAGAACCGCCATTTTCAAAAAGTTGTTTCTTCGTGCAAGATAAAAATGGTTGATCTAAACTACGATTTTAGCATGAATCGACTCCAGAATCGGCTGGCAACGTTCAAAGACTGGCCCTTTACTGAAGAGACAGGCTCATCATGTACTGCAGAGAAGGTACTACCTTTAGATAGGAGAGGAGAAAACAAATTTTCCTTTAGAGCTATAAAAAATAAGTTTCTAAAAATGTTGTGTTTGACCCATCTTATTTAGTTGGCTTAGATTATGAAATATAACCTTAACTCCCAGTTTATTAACCTGCGACTCGCACAAGTGAACTTCCTCGCAGGCTATCAGTTCATCAGAAGCTCAAAATTTGATATTCTTTTGTTTCTTCTTTGACGCTCTGTAAACACTCTAAATTCGAGATTTCTTATTTTAAGAAAAAAATTTAAAACAAATCATAGAATAAGATTTTGTTCTCGTAAACTACCTGTTTAAATTACAGAAAAAAGAGCTCTTATCCTATGATTTGTTTTAGATGTTCTCGTAAAATAAGAACACGTTTTCTTAAATTGAGAGAATCGGAGCAATCTCGAATTTAGAGTGTAAAATTTCCATTTGTTTAATAGATGGCCGAAGCGGGATTTTTCCATTCTCCTAATGACCGTGATGCGGACATTGCACGCTGTTTTGTGTGCTTCAAAGAGCTGGAAGGATGGGAGCCTGAGGATAATCCTATGTATGTATTTAGCCAACCATGCATTTCTGGTACATGTACCTTTAATAGACTTACAAGTCAAATTTCTAATGTACAGAACTGACAACTCTAACATACATTTTCTTTGTTTTAGGGAGGAGCACAAATCTCATTCACCTAAATGTGAATTTCTCCTGTTAAACAAGAAAGAGGAAGATTGGACAGTTGAGGACTTCTTGGAACTGGAAACCAAAAGACAAATAAACAGAATGGTAAGGCTGTACGTACTAACATACTATCAAAGCAACAGATGAGTACCTGCTGTAGGTATATCCGTTCTCAGGTTAAACCAGAATTTCCTTTGTCTCCTATGAAAAATAAAATATTAGGGCTTGGAAACAAAGGAAATTCTGAATCAAACTAGGATGAATAAAGGTTTAACCTGAGAACAGATTTTACCTACAAGATACCTCTACCCCAATACAAACTATCACAGATTCCCAGTCCCTGGGCAATTTGTTAGAAAAGGGTTCCAACTGTCATAGTTTTGTTTTATTCAAAAGTATTTCTCAAGTCTCCTTTTTGCTTTTTTAAAAACAAAAACATCTTACAGTGGAAGCTCTCATAAGCAGACACCCTCAGGACATGAAAAAGGAGCTGAAACTGGAGCTGGCCACTTACAGGAATACAAAAATACAGAGTTTGTGTGGGAGTTGAGAAATATGGGACAGTTTTTGTGGGCGCGACAGTGAGTAGAACTGTCCACTTTCAAGAGTGTCAGTCAAGAGAGCTACCACTGTAATTCTTATCACTGTTTTTTTTTTGTCTTGTTTCAGCATAAGATCATTGAGCTGAAGACAAAGGAGTACAAAGAACTAGCAGAGCATGTCAAAACTGAAATGGAAAAACTTGTTTAACTATTAAACTGTAAATAGCTAATTGTATCATTTCATGTAAGTAATGACTCAGTGATATGAACTGTAGTATAAAAACCACCTCAATAACGAGACACTTTGCATTTTGAGAAATAGTGAGTATTTGCATCTGTACAGACTCTGTCGAGTCTTTTGAGTTAAATGTATGTTCAGTCAGTTGAGAGTAAAGATCAAGACATACAACACAAACAAGCTTCAAAGACATTATCTTTTTCTTTTCTTTTTTTCTTTCTTTTTTTCTTGCGTTTGTGTCCTGTTGACATTCCTGAAATTGATTATCGTGGTGTTAACAGCTTCTGACAGAATGGTTTTAGAAAAATTGATTTGTAAATAGAAATAAATGATTAAAAAATGATGGGTGTAAAATAAGGTAACATTTACATTTCAAGCCCTCCTTTTTGTCTCTGTAGCATGGTAACCTGTACCCTGAAGTCCAGAATAAGATAATAGTGAGTTTACACAACAGGATAGCAGGAAGAAGAGGATGGCAAAACGCTTTGTGTGTGACAAACGTGACATTGCTATTACTTGCAAGTCTTGTAGTGATCTTCACTTAACATTAATGTTTTCTGGTCTTTACAAAAATATCTGTTTAATGGAAAGTGAAGTTTGGAGAAAAGTTATTCAACAAAAAATATTGTTGACCACGCTTAGCACACAAGGTTTGCTGTCTTTGTTCCTCTCCTGTTCTGTTGCATAAGTTCACTAATGTGGTTTAGTCACAAGAGTGACTACACAATCTCTATAGTGTGCCAGTTGTATCCTTTAATCTACGATAAGGGCAAAGTGTAGCAGCTTTGATGCACCCTCTTATTTTCCAATTTTACCTAAAAAGTATAACAATATTACTCATCATGGAAATGGCAGATTAGTGCAAGAGATCTCAGATTATTTATACATTGTATAAAATCCTTTTAAAAAATACTTGGGTTGCTAAACCTGTACTTAAAAAAGTATCCTTTGCTTTCACTTCACATCACTTATTTCACTGTTTCTGATGCGCAAAATGATTTTTTTTACAGATACATTTTAGAATATGAGCAATAAATACAGTAACCATAGATCACTGACTGTTAGTACCCTTTTCTTATATTTTTTTAATTTTTATTTAACTAATTTGAGAATGATGATCAAGCTACCAAAATAAACTGTCAAACCATTTTCAAGTGAAATATGTAATGTAGTGACTTTTAAGCAACATGACAAGAAACATCTCTAGTTTTTATGAACATTGTGACAGCTCTGCACATGTATGACAGCATCTTACTTTTCTTGATACCAACTGTAGACAAAAGTAATTTATTATTATTTACTGAATAAAAATAATCTTTTGACAGGAAACAATCTCAACCAAAGGTGACTTTCAGGATCTTACTGAGAGATTTTATCATTATATATTGTCTATTTAGCTCTTAGCTCTGGCTGCTGTCAAATGACGGGGGTCCCTTGCGGATACCCCCTGGTGCTTAGAAGTCAAGCACTCTCCTCAGAATAGAGCTGGAGTTGCATTGTGGATAATCAGGGCAAGAAGGCAGGAAATTGAAAGATTTGTATTGGAATTGAAAGCCAGCTAATTCTTCCTGAAGAGAAAGCATCAAATATATGAATTCAAGAAGAATTAGCTGGCTTTGAATTCCAATTCTTGGCTTACAACCACATGACAAGGCAGCCATGTTGGTGGTGTGTTGGTGGTCAATACATACATGTACAGTAGAATTTTTTCTCAAAGAATTTACATGAAAATAGGGTTTAGTTCCTAGAGGAGAGAAATGCTTCTGTTCTTGATCACCAACACACCACCAACATGGCCGCCGTGACGTTACGTGCAAACCAACAATTGCTAGTTTGCACGTGACGTCATATGGGGGCCATGTTGGTGGTCAAGAACAAAAGCATTTCTCTCCTCTGGGAACTAAACTCTATTTTCATGTAAATTCTTTGAGGAAATATTCTTTTGTTTTGACCCCAAACATGGCTGCCTTGTCACGTGGTTGCAAACCAAGAATACAAATGCAAATCTTTAAATTTCCCTCCATCTTGCCCTGATTATCCATGGTGCAACTATGAGCGTAAACTCCTCTGTTCTAGACTGCAAAACAGTCGGTTTTTTTCTCAAAATCAGTAAAGAAGTCGGTAAAGCGTGGCGTGTGAGGCGAGAGAAAAAAAAAACGTATTTTTAGCGTCTCTCTGTTTTCAGCCTTGTTCCAGACCTTTTGTTTGAAATACGGACTGTTTTGCAGTCTACCTCTGTTCTGAAGTCTGTTCTTTGAAGTGCTGCCAACTATATCCCAGCATTTATATTTCTCAGATAGCCATCCAGTCACTTCAGAATGGTACCCAGTGCTCCAATAACAACAGGAACTATTATGATTATGATTATTATTTATCTATTTATTTTGGATGCAGCCCCTGAAGAATTCAACTACAACAAAATTTGACTATTTTGACAAATCCCAGGTGGATGTGCTGCCTGATAGGGTTTAAGGTTTCACTTTAGCCCTTGTTGTCATTGTGTTCCCAATGTGATCCGTAGATAGGGTACCATTATTCTATCAGCTAAAATTCAAGTTGCTGGGTATGTGCTGCTGGCCTCTCAGAGCCCCAACCCCATTGTAGTCTATTCTGTGGCCAGTTTTAGACCCCATCTTAGTCACTTTTGGGCAAACATGTAATTTTCAGGATCCCAACTTCGCCCTTTCTATTTTTATGAATTGACCCATTTTTTAGATTGAATGAAGAGCACTTTACTTTCCATCTGCGGTAAAAACATTCTGGTACGTTTGCTAACCGTAAATATGAAGAACTGTCTTACGCCCAAAAATCCCAAAATGTGCGACCCCTTTCTAGTACCGTAAAATTCCAAAAATAAGCCCCGGGGCTTACATTTTTCAAAGTCCCTTTTTAAGGGGCTTATCTATGGAGGGAAATGATGCGTTTCAAAATCGATTGTGCTAGCCTTATAGTTCGAAGGAAATTTACCGTTCTTGCTTTGTTTTACTTTGTATTTGAGGGCAATTTCCAAGTACAAGCCCCCTGGGGGCTTATATTTGGAGGGGCAATTTAACGGTGGGTTTTTTGTGTTGCAAGTTTGGGGGGCTTGTATTTGGAGGGGCTTATACAATGGAGGAGCTTATTTTCGGAACTTTACGGTAACTCTATTGAAAATGCGACCCAGCGGCACACCCCATTAGCCTCATATAAGGAAGGTTCCCACCTCCCCGAGGCCCCGACGCGGCCCCGGCAGTCCAACGCTTAAGTCCAACGCAGTTACAATGTTGTACCCAGATCTCTGAGTGAGATCAGAGTTACGTCATTTCATGCTTGCGTAACATGAAGAAGAAACCACGAATCAGTCCCAGCACGTCCGAGGGGTCGGCAAAGATGGAGTAAAAGATGGCGGCCTTTCCGGTCTGGGTTGGTGGATTGTCTGTAGATGTAAAAGAACATATACTTCATAACTTCTTTCACAAATTTGGACCTATAAAAAATATAGTTATACTTAAAGATGCCTCAGGCAAATCGAAACAGTGTGGTTTTGTTAATTTTATATCCCAAGAAGCCGCCGAAACTGCAGCAAAGGAAATGGACGGATGCAAGGTTTTAGGACGGGCAATAAAGACGAAAGGACCTCGAGAACTTTTAGCTACAGGGAAAAGTACAACCTTCGTGCCCATAAAAGCTGAAGATTCCGAGAAAAGGGACTGTAAAGCGCTTGTAGATTGTGTTTTTTACATGGAAAA
This sequence comes from Porites australiensis, assembly GCA_022179025.1. Lineage (NCBI taxonomy): Eukaryota > Metazoa > Cnidaria > Anthozoa > Scleractinia > Poritidae > Porites > Porites australiensis. Next base: position 431,128 of record BOPM01000317.1, on the reverse strand, counting down.
ACGCGAGTGCTGTCCGAAGACCAGTGAGGTTAGTTAACCAGTGATGTTTTAAAAAAAGTTTAATGAAGCTTATCAGTTGAGCAGTTGAGTTGCAAAAAGCAGCACTCGCATTTACTTTTAGTACTTGTTCATGCATTGTCATATTCCTTTTTTGTCCCATTTATATTGTGGAAGAGTTTCATTTTCGTAGAAGGGTGTTGCAGGTATGACAATTCTGGAAATGTTGTATTTTTGTCCTTAGTGTCCTTTCCGGCACTGCTTCGCGGCTAGTCAAACTGATGTTGTGTGTGAAAAATGGATTCAGAAGGAGTGTACGGATGTGTTTTGCCCTCAAAGACATCCTAAACTCTTCAAACAACAGCCAGGTATTTGGAACCACTCTTTTTCTGTAATCTGCAATGACAAAAAGTTCTTCGCCCAGAAAAATTTTAAGGTCATGTCATCACCAAATGCACCGTTGCATTACCATTGCAATAGAATTGTGGTCGTTTTGTCGGAAAGTCTGTTCGCCAGAAGTTATTCCGTCCCTGCTGTAAGTCGATTCACCTGATGACACACGGCATTCTACATCGTGGCTTATCAGGGATGTTTTTAGTTTCGGTTGGATTCTATTGCTGCGGTTGCTCAAAAGGATTATCGATCTCAATAATCACATTTGAGGTACTGAAACTGACTGTACATAAAAGCTCAAGCCTACTTGTACCTCAGTGATCGCAACAATCACTGTCGATCTTTGTGTTTTTTTGTGTGAAGTTTTCACTGGAAAAAGTTGTTGATCCATATGTGCAGGCACTGTTATTCTCGCTTATTCATTTCTTTAGGCTAAAGAACAACAAATAAACATCGGCTGAAGCGACTTACGTCTGGGTGAAACAACTTCGGGTGAATCATCTTTCAGGCAAAATGACCTGTTACATGTACCTTGCAATACACCTTAATTTGTACACTGCAACCTGCGGATTGCTATCAGGTGTAATACGCGGATAGCTAAAGTTGCAAAAAGCTGTGTGTGAAATGTTATTGTCTTTCTTTAAGCTATGTTAAGATTATACACAGGTGTGCATGATTTGTGGGTAGATAAAAATTATGGTAGAGTTGCATGCATGTGATGTACCATTAAATTTTCTGGATTCATTACTGATTTTTCTTCATATTATGTAGCAGATAATGTCACTAAAGTGATTCCTGCAAGATGTCCATCTCACAATGCCTTCAAGTGTACTGGTGAATGTGGATTTGATGGATGTAATACTCACTTTATGGAACAAGATGCTTTGCAGGAGCATATCAACAGAGGGAGAGAGAAAAAAATTTCCCTCACATCATCTTGTGCACAGGTATTACGAACACAATGCTTGTTTTTTGTATTATTATTATTATTATTCCATTTTATTTTAATTTATAAAATGTATTCATCTCCAAACAGCATTTATCAGTTCGATCACTTCTCTCTTTTCATATTTACAGGTGTATTTTTTCCTAAAGTAAACTAACCTAGAAGAAGAACTACTCAGATTTTTTTTTTAAATCAACCAAACCAGAAATACAATGTAGAAGTACTCACAAAATACTCCACATTTGCAATAATTTCAGTTCACTGTGGTATTTACACATACATATAACACCTTGTTTTGAATAGGAATTTTGTTTCCTCTTCATATTTTTTGATATACCTTTGACAAAGTATTGATGTATTCTTGTTCGCACACACACACAGTAAAATAATTGACTAAGTCCTAAGAATAATAATGCATTGTTCAATTTAATTTAGAAGGAACTGAAATAAAAACAGCATTAAAGTGGAATGATAGCAAATCAATCACTTATTTACTGATAGAAGGTACATGTAAAGAATGCATCAGTGAATGATCCATCAAACTTTACTGGAAATAGTTCCAAGCAACCATAAATGGTCTTGATTCTCTCATTTCAGTGTAAAGCCATATTCTTCAGTGAACAGGAAAGACTGCAGCATACGTGTCTGAGCTCTCCAACAGAATCCTTGCCAGCCAGTCATGGTGGACTTTTCTCTGTTCCCCTCAACTTTTTTCAATCATCAACAGCAAGTAAGAATGGCACAGTATTGCTCACAAGTGCCTCTCCTCAGAATCTCATCAGACCTCAGTATTTTCATGGCAGGAATCCAGGTATATCCACTGTGAATCATCTCTCACAGTGTTCTAGTGGGTTATGCGACTGTTCTAGGAATCAAACAGAAAGCACCGGAAGAAGCAGGACTGGCTCTTTTTGTGTTTGCTCATCTTGTGGGAAAAGCTATGAAAACTCTGGAGATTCGTTGAGTGGGTTTGATCTCTCTGTTGATTCTGCTGCCATGGGAGGCCATAGGTGTCCCAATTCTCCTTCAGTCAGGGGACGTGTTAATGACTTAGAAGGTATGTATGTCAGTTCCACTCTGCCCTCATCCCCCAAGGGTAGCTTCTACATGTAAGGACGTGTGACAAATTTTGTCTTCAATTTGTTATTTACAATGCAGAAAGAAAGCATAATCGTGGGCCAGAATTTCCCTTTTTTACAAGATTAATGACATTTTAATGTAAATCGTTTTCTCCATAAAGTGGGATGTCATGTCATCAATCTCCTTTTCTTGGTAGCAAGCTAAGAATTCTGGTGTTTTGTTGTTGTTTGTTTGCTTTCGTTTTTGATGTTTTCTGTTTCCCATACAAACCTAATAAACCAAACATTATGCAACTTATAAAGTGTATATGGTGCCCAAATACCTACCAACAGTAAGGAGGAGGTTTTTGTTAATTGGTCGTTCCTCATAGTTGACAATGCACATTGTACTATTTCAGTCTTGTGTTATGAAGGCAACTGCCCCTTACAGTGCCATAAGGTTCTTGTTTTCTTGTATGCAGCTTTAGGTATCATGACCTCAGTGACAGGTTCACCATCCCAGGGCTCTGAACCTATTGGAGTATTCTGGGATATAGAAAACTGCCCTGTACCCCGTGGCAAGTCTGCCTCAGCTGTTGTCCAGAAAATAAGGAAGGAGTTCTTTACTGGAAAGAGAGAGGTTGAATTCATGTGTGTCTGTGATATTAGCAAGGAGAAGAAAGAAGTCATTGAAGAACTAAACAAAGCACAGGTGAGCCTCACTTAATAATTCCTGAAGGAGTGAAGGGTGTTGGGAAAATGTGACAGTCATCAAACTGTTGGCTTGTGTGTGCATGATTTTTTTTTTGATATTGTACAATTCAATATTGGCACTGGCCAGACGTACATGTACAGTCTTACTCTGTAGGCAATTCTTTGTCATCTGGTAGTGTAATGACAGCTGGCTTACAGACCCATGGTTTCTACATTTGTAAGGTATTATAGATTTTTTAACAACTGCATACACATAGCAGAATTTGAAAATTCAGGGGGCGGGGAGAGATAGGGCAAGGAGCAGAAAGACAACTCCACCAACACACATATATGGCAGAAAAACCTTTTGTGAGACAAGTGCTCAAGGCTGCAACTGTTTTGATCACCATGTTCAGGGGTTGTAATACTATTATGGTGGCCCTTCAGTAGCTCTGCCAATTTTTTTAGTTTTTGCTATAGTTTTCATTTAATTTTTCTTTTTTTTGCTTTTTCTGTTGTTATGGTACAAAATGTACCATCCTAACCTAAAGTACTTTCTCCTAGCTACTCTGAGCACAATCTCTGGCTACTTTGAGAGGACACAAAAGGAAAGCAGAACCAAAATTAAAAGAACTTCCTAGCTGCTATATTTCCCACCTACTAAATTATTGTATAATACCTGGAAACTAGAAATCTTAGCAACAGCTTTGTAGTGTATTTACCGTGTTATTGCCTCTTTCACCCTGTTGTCCGGGTATAAAGAATTGAGATGTCACATGCTCCTTCGAAATTTAATGGAATTGTAACAGTTTGACAGCCTTTTTGCTTAGTATTTGAAACCTGTCTTGTCATATTGCTCAACGAGACCTGTCACAACCATGTCTGGCAATAATTATTTTATACTTTTAGGCCACCAAAAGGTAACTTTAAAAAATGTTGATGTTGCAACACTGGTGAGCATGCACTGAAACTTCTGCTGCAGACTTTGTTGTAAACTTGCTTAAATTGCATTATGTAACTGCATGAAAATCATGGTTTTGAGCTTTACTGGAAAAATTAGAAAGTACAAATCACTTGCAAAAAAAGCACTTTTTTCGTGTATGACTCCTTGTTTTTTATCATTGTGCAATTGAAAATTCTTACATGGATAAGCGTGCAATAGAAACTAAGAAATTTTTATTATTATTATTATTAATTATTATTATTATAATTAATATTTATGATAATAATATTTATCAGAATTTATGATTAACATCAATATTGATAATCTTTTCCTCTGACAGAATTACCAGCTGCTAGCTGTTTAATGTAGTGAAATATTTTTATTTCACTACATCGTATCTTCCATTGTGGTTGGTTACGTACATGTATGTTCCCCCACCATTCTATTTTGCTTTCATTCACACCTTAATTTACTCTTTTGTACTTTTTTTGTAGGTAACTGTAGTTCATATAAATGCCACTTCAAAGAATGCTGCCGATGATAAATTACGTCAAAGCTTGAGACGGTTTGCACAGTCCTACCCTCCACCAGCTACAGTCATCCTGGTGTCTGGAGACATAAACTTTGCTGCTGAACTGTCAGATTTACGTCATCGGCACAATTTCGAAGTAATTTGCCTTCACAATGCCCAAGCCCAACCTGCTTTATTAGCTTGTGCCCAAAAAGTGAAAAGATTTGATCATTTCATTGCTGATTTGCCCATTGTCTTTCCCCCAAAGGTGAGTTGTGTTTTCCTTACCTAATATTGTTCCCACTCTATTAATAACGTAATTATAAAGAAAAAACAACATGAAAATCAATCACCTCTGTGAAGTTGGTTATAATATCAGGTACTAACTGCCTTGAATATTTCTCCACTTCATTTTATACATGTAGCTTAGAAGTTTTATAAATGACTTGGCGTGCTGTTTATTCAGATTTCCAAATACTTTGAGTTTGGTTGTTAAAATACTTTCACTGATTGAAATGTGACTGTGTTGTTCCTTAAACCCACTTCTCCTTGCCAGGAGCTACAGGTAGTGTCTTCCTTAATTTTATTTCCTTATTTTGCACTGCACATCACCTACAGTGCATAGCATCTGCAGTGTTGAAGGTGGCAGCGACTTTCACATGTCACCTGAATAAATGATCAAAGTGAGCTGTAGAACATTATTTCATAATAGCACTTAGGCTCAAGCTGTTAAGTGCATATCATATAATCATATGGTATAACAGTGACATCTGCTTCTTAGCATAATAAATAGTAACAGGAGTGAGTGGAGTCCAGTTCAGTCTGTAATCATACAGTGTACAAGTGATTATCAAAATTGGATGACCATGCAGCAGGGGTCCGATTTGTTTAATCACAAGTATGATTGCAGACTAAATTGGGCAACAAGAAGTTCTGTTACCAATTAATCATAACTACAACAAAGATTATGATATTTTATTTTCCTTTTTTTAAAAGTAAATTAAAAGATATTCAGAGAGCATTTTGCTAGAAGTGAAGAGCTAAATCATTCAAGTGTGTACAATGGTGCATACTGTCTGGAAATTTATTACTTATGCATGGCATGTACTGTCCTATAACACTGTCCCATTAATGGTGAAATCAGACAGTTGATACCCAATTAGATCTGAGAATTTTGTTATACATGTAGGTATAATTACAATATTAATTTTTTAAAATTGTTGATTCCTCCTTCAGAACCCAGATGAAAGTGGCTTATCATCAGAGCTACTTGTTCTGAATCTTCCCATCGGAAAAGATGTTACCCAAGTCAAAAACAGGCTGAAGAAGCTGTCTGACAACTGTGGAGGCAAAGTAGTCAGTATCTCTGGAAGAACTTCAGTTTTAAGGTTCCCAAATCCTGCTAGTGCTGCCAGGTAAACATTTTCATCATGCTCTGCTTAAAAACTTATCAAATACAGTCATGTATTTGAAATCAGTACTGTACATGTACGTCTGTGTTTTCACTTAAAATAATAATATTAAGATTGATTCACAGTGACTTAGATGACACTTCTATATTTAAGTAATGGTTTTCTAATTTTGAGTAAAAACATACACATGCAAAGTAATGTTTTGATTTTTATTGGTATGTCTACTACTGTAGGTACATCTAAAGGGTGGGGGAAATGGTAGGAGGAAGAGCAGTAAAAAAAGAGGCACGAAAGTCACTTTATTTAATTCCTTAAGGCAACGTTTTAAATTTTGCCTTAGAAAGCTGTATTTTTGCAGCCACCAGGAATAAAAGCTAGCAATGTGCTCAACTTGTACATTTTGCAGGGCAAGAAGAAGAATGGACAAAGAGGATGTCTTCGGCTCAACAATCCAGGTTGTTTATTCCACTACAAGTCAAGGTAGTCCACAAAAAGGCAAAAAATCCCAGGCAGTAGATAGCACTGAGAGCTCAACAATTTCACCAAAACCTTCACCTCTCCAGAAAGATAGGGGAAGTTCTAATGCAATGTTGGATGATTTCATTATTGATGATGGTTCAACAAACAGGAAAAGTACAAAGCCTGAGGACAAAATTAATGCAAAACCTTCAGATGACAGCCCTGAATCCAGTGACAGCACAGAAGAAAACGGTCCCTCTCCTTCATTATCCACTGGCCCTCAGTTAATTAGCCATCAGACAATGTTCAGTAATGGATCTGTAACTGGAATATGGCCACATCCCATTTACCAGAACTTTATGAACCTTCCCACCCAGGGCCCAGGATTTCCTGGTATAACCCCTCTAGCACCTCCTGTGCTGGGTGCTCCACACCTTGCTGCTTCATGGCTGGCTAGTCTACATAATTTCACTGTTTTGGATCAGCAGCGAGGAGGAATAGATTTACTTGTCACAAACCTGGATGAGACTGTCAGCAAAAAGGAGTTGAAGAAAAAACTGGCATCAGTATTTCGAGAACATTGTAAGGTATGGTGTATGTTGTTAATAACAGATATTTTGGTTAAACTCTTTTTGTCCTTGGTAAGATTTACCAAACCAAAGGGGTCACTACCATGTTAAGTAACAGACTGTTTCTCTCAAATAGCGTATTTATTCTAATAGTCTTAAAAAAAAGTCTGTAATTTGGCAATCATTTCCTTTCAAGAGGTGATTTCAAAGAAAACTTATGCATTTCAGTCACATTTCACATTAAGTGTTTTTATTCTCCTAGTGTGATTTGTAGTATGGTTCCCATACTAGCAAACACACAAGATTCTGTGCAATGTTAGTGTTGTTACAACCAAAAATCAAGATAAGATACATGTAGTTTTCAGTATTTGCTGACAGTGCTATTCAGTTCAGTGGTCAAATTATATTGCAGTGACTAAATGCAGCACAATAATTATTATTTCAGTTTAAACTTGTTGATGTTGTTGTTGTTTGAAGGGACTGCTTCTCTTTAGGGAGTCACTGCTGTTGTGCTTTTACCTTTTTTGATATTATTATAGTGATGGAAAAATTAATGTTACTTTTGAGGAGCTGTGACCCTTCTGGTGAAGCAATTGAAATCTGTGGAACTAAAATTGTTGTTTTATGCTCTCTCCAGGTTTATTCTGTCATACTTCACAGTGGGGAAGGCATTCCTCTGAGGGCTTTTGTCAAAGTGCCAAAACTCTCTGATGCTCACCTTGCCATACTTAAAGTGCACCAGAAGAAAATCTTCAACACTCATGTAACTGTCAATATTGCTACTGAGAAAGAAAAGGAACTTTGTTTCTTACGCTGTGAAGTCACTTCCATTCTCAAAGAAGCCCCTCTTCACTTTTTGCCATTAAATAAATTCCTTAATGACTACTATGAGAAGTGTTCCCATGCATTTGACATGAGTTCGATTGGACTTATTCATGACCTAGTTGTGATAATGGGCAAGCCTGGCAATCAGGCGATAAGTCTGATAACACGAGCTATTGGCACTGTGAAAGTATCCATCAAACCTGAGGAGTTTGCAAGCGATGTTCATGCTCTTCTGAAATCCTCTGAAGGAGCGATACCATTGGTCAGCTTTGCAGCCACCTACTGGCTTCAGTTTGATAAGATGATTGAGCTGAGTGACAGTGGAGATACCTTAGCTGATGTCCTGTGTAATGTTCCAAATGTCAAGATCACAGATTCATTGATGGTGTCTTGGGCGAAACAAGCTATCAGGAATGGTATGCAAGCTGTGCAATAAGTACTGGGGAATCAAGCAAATTCGTTTTTTGAGTCCCAATATGGCTCTTCATAATGGTGTTTTTGTTGTTTGTTGTTTTGTTTTTGTTTCTTGTTTTTTCGTTTCTCATTCTCACCATAAAATTATTTTACAATCCATTTTTATTCCCAGGGTTTGTACCACTCCTGAAATTCTTGAAAATCCCTGAAATTTTCAAATTCTCATCCAAAACCCTAAAAAAGACCTTAAAGTCTCAATTTTTTCCTTGTGTTTGATTAATGTGGAAAAAAGTCCTTGACAATCCTGCATTGTTTTTCAACAGGAGGTAATGTTAGCAAACTTCTGGAATTGAGTAAGGAATTACAAGAGTTGTTACTGATTCAGGACGAGTTTAGACTACCCCTCTGCGCAGTTCTCTCTGAATACCAGTCATGGTTTGCCAAGAAAACTCCATTTGATCCTGTTATTTATGGATTCACCTCTGTTGTGTCTCTTCTGGAAGCTTTACCATCTGTAGTAGAGGTATGTACCAGTAGAAACGAGCATTTACTAAGTAGAAACATGCTGATCCCAGGCTACACTGTACAGGCATCTGTTTTAGCCTTAAGGTTTTCACCAGAGTTGTCTTAACAAATGTTATTGATATTTTCAGGTAAGAATGCAAGGTTCTGAGAGATGGCTCTCCCTGTCCCAACGAATGAAAATCAATGCCTTTGAGAAGAACCTTAAAATACTCCTTGAAAGTCAGCCTGATAGACTAATTGCCTTGGGAAACTTTGTGTCAACATATATGAAGTTCTTTGGTCGAAAGTGCAAGATTGCTACTTTTGGATTCTCTAAGTTGACCGATTTAATTGAAGCTGTACCAAATGTGGCAAAGGTAGGAATAGAGTCTAAATATAATTACCGTAAACTGCGGTTTCAGGGCTTATAAGCAGCATTTTATGGTATTTTAGTACTGGGATGAAGCTGCCTGCATCAAAAACAAGTGTCTTAAAGTGCTTAACTGCTGCTTCCAGCTTTGTTCCTCATCTAAGGTAAGGTTCCGCCTTCTCCCTCACCATCCCCATTCTCTAAACAAGACGTTGCAAACACACAGCTTCTGTTCTGTACAAAAGTGCACAATGGGCTTGATTTAACTTTGTCGACGTGTTTCTAAGGGTTCTAAAACAACTAGTTGAAGGAGCACAAGTCAAAATAACTGTCTGAAACAGCTTTAGCGACAGAAGTGCAAAAGGTTGGAATCATTTATCATCTCAAATTAAGAACATCCATTCCTTGTGTTGTGTTGTCACGGTAGACGTGAATTATTTGTCATAAAGGTTGTATTGGTATATGATATTTTCTAAACGTATCTTACCACCCTTTGACAGATCCATGGAACCGGAGATCAGCGATTCATCTCACTAGTGGAAAAAGGTACCATATTTATTTTAATCCTTGTCACTGACTTTAGAACTCACAACTCTTTGACTACAGCACGGCTGGCTCAGTGCTTAGAGCACCAGTCTGCTTTGTGAGAGGTCAGGCCTCGAATCCAGGGCCAGACCAGTTCTCAGTGTCTTAAAATAACTGAAGAAACTTGTACTGATTTTGCTTTAGAAATGGATAGACCCTCGCTTGGCCCGGATGGCCGTGTAAGAAAAAAAAGGACAAATTCGAGTTGCTAGGATTAGCTCAGTCGGTTAGTGCGAGGCCTTCTGTCCGAGAAGTTTCGAGTTCGATTCTTAGCTGTTACCTCAAATCCTTGTTTCGTCGTCTTTCCTTTTCGTGAAGTTTGAAGTACATGTAGCTTTAAATACCCGTATAACGGAGCACTGATAACGAAAGGGCGGTAAAACGAGCGCACCGTCAGCCTCAGGTTTGTCACTGTAATGTGTACTGTTCCGAGTTACCGATGTAAGATAAGGACCTTTACTTTTAATGGTGGTCCTGTCCCCTTGCAGGGGACTTATAAACGGTCTCCTTAATTAGCATTACGTGCATTCATGCAGTTCATTGAAAAAGAGTCTTTGCTTTTCTTTTGTCTGTCCTATATTTGTTTTCACTAAGGAAAGGGAGATTTAACATGCATTGGAAGTGGGTGTTTTTTTTTTTTTTTCAGCGGAAGAACCTATGTTATGGCACTTCTTCACTGAACCGACATTTGTATTTGTTCAATTGAATTTAATAGGCAAGAGTAGCAAGACAGAGAAGCGCACTGAAAAACAAAACCTTGCTAAAGAACTGAAAGAGTTATTGTCCAGCATTGAAGGTCACCAGCTTCCTGTTGCCACTGTGCTTGCTCGATACTACCAACACTTTGGTCGCTTACTGAAGATCAGTGATTATGGTGCAAGGTGCATTGAAGAGGTTGTCGAGGATCTACCTTCATTACAGGTACCGATCTTTGCGGCACCATAGACCCTATTCGCGCGAAATACGCCATCTTTTGCGGTAGGTACTGAAAGACAGTCAAGATTAGACTTGGAATCGTTTTGTAAACAGTGCAAGGTGCATTGGAGACCTTGTTGAGGATCAACCTGCATCACAGCTAAGGATCTTTGCTGCAACATGGCTCATGATGTTTCAGTAATCAACATACTTGTACATTTCGAATGAAGCCAGAGTTGGAAGATTTCGATCTCTTGATTTGATAGTGGAATTTTGACTCCAATAATGTTATTTATTTAAAGACTAGTGAAAATCATTCCTAAATAATGAGCGCAACGCGCCAATCAAAAGCATATCAACACTTTTAACTTTACTCGCGACAGTCTGCTTAACGTGAAAGTTTTGCGGCCAAACACGTTACGTTAACACCCTGCTAGGACAACTTTTTTCGTCACGTGCCCATGCTTCTAGGGTAGTGTACTTCAAGAATATTTGAAAAAGATGTGTTTTCAGTCGTTGAAACAGGCGGCTTGGAAGAAAAAATTCGAGTATTTCTAATAGGAGTCGAACCTGCTACCTTCTGGCCCCAGTTGTTTAAAAGCTGGATAGCACTATCCCCTGGTGAAATCACTATCCAGAGGAAAAGTGTTAGGGAAACCAATTGCGCTATCCAGTGGATATAGAGGATATTACATGGCCGCTTGGAGATACGAAATTTTGTATTTCCAAGCGGCCATGTAATGTTCTATTTATTATATAAACACCAATGAAATACCAAACCATTTCACTTTAATAGTTTTTTGGCGTGAAAGGCAAGATTTATCATGTAGCCATAGCACCGGTGATACTTTCACATGTGAAGATAACATGTTATTTTCATATGTGAAGATATCAAGTTTTCGCGCGAAAGCGCACCTGGTATTTCATTGGTGTTTATGTAATAAAGAGATTTATCCGATGAATAGTGCTATCCACCTTTTGAACAACTGGTAACTGGTTACTTGTCAGACCAGATGCTTTACCAGACTGCCAATTAGCTAATGGTATCATACATGTGCTTGAAAGTAAGTCCAATAACCTTTTGGGCGTGCCTTATTTTCAGGTCACAGAGATATGTGGTGAAAAATTTCTCGTGATTCCTCCAAAAGTCACTCTGCAGTCTTTACGCAAAGATGTGGTAGAACTGTTGGAATTGCAGGAGGGCAATTTTCTACTTATTTCACGCCTTGCAGCCACTTTTCGTAAACATCATGGCCGTAAATTTCTTCTTGGCCAAGCGAAGCTTGAGGACTTTATTAAGAGTTTAGAGGGAATTGCAAAGGTACATGTAGTTAATGAATTTTGGTGCATATTTTCCTTAGTAAAATCGATTTTTGAGGCTTGAAACCTGTGTTAGGGATAAGTAAACGAAGTTCCAATTTTCCTTTCGTAAATGTCGACGCCAGTTTTTAGAGACATATGGGCGCTTTCCATTTGTCAGAACTGGCCGGCCGGACCATTGCTGGACCAGTCAGTTAGCAAATGAAATCTGCTTTTTCTAAAGATTTTGGCTGAAAAACCATTTCCTTCGTGCATACTATTTAGGAATTGATTGATGTGGCTGAATAATTTTGATTAAAAGTGAAATTCTCATTGCGACGGTAATGGTTTGGCCCTCAGTTCTGACAAATGGAAAGCGCCCTTAGAGAGTATTTTTAGTTTTTCATTGAAAGTCTGAACTATTAAAGAAGAGGACATTTACCACCAAGAATTAAGCTCGAGCCTTTGGCATGTTTATCATCCATAAATGTAAAAAAATTGCAAGGATTTAACCCTACACATGCAGTAATCCATAATCGGTGTTGCCCTAGTCCTTTCCCTCTCTCTCAAATGGACCAAGATATCGTTATTTCTAAGGCCGTTTTATCGACAATATATTGTCTTTTTTTCTTTATTGTAACATCTCCTGTGACTAAATTAGGCTTGATAGCTCTTGATTACCAACGAGGGAAGCAAAGTGAGCCGAGGAAAAATTCATTTCGCCCATCTCTCTCTCTCCCAACGTGCAGAGAAACTGTTCATGGTTCATTTTTATTGTTTGTCTGTGTGGCCATTTTGTTTTCCTTTTCGTTTGTACTGTTTTTGTACTTTTGTTTGTTTGCTTAGTTTATTTTTAAATCTCACTCAGTCTATATCTTTTAGGTTAGGGGATCCGGCAATGATAGAATTCTTCTCCTACCCTTGTCTACAGCTAAAGGTAAGTTCCGGGGGATCTCATACGATTCTCGGAAACTGCCCACCTACCTCTCCCCTAAGCCAACATTAACACTTACTTCTCTCATGTTGGCTTAGCGGGGGAGGGGGTGGGGAGTAGGTGGACAGTTTCCCAGAAACGTTTAATGAGCAATCCGTTCCAGGCAGAACACCTACTTTAAAAGTATGATTTCAACTCTGGGAAAGTTGACTATTACGTCTCTTGGTATTAAAAAGGTAACTTCTTGAAGCTGAAGGCCTACAGAAAAGTTAGTGAACAAGAGAATCTTGCCATCTTTTTTATTCTACCCCATACTTACAATTTGGAGAGAAAAATTGAAATGAATACGCCATTTCCTTGAATCTGCAGTATGTTTTCTGCAAACGTGGGACGAGTTTTTGTTTTTGTTTTTTTTTTCTTTCCTTTTTAAGATGTGTACAGTAGGGTTATATGTAAGCTTGTGCTTAATGATATTTTTATGTCCTTTTTTACATTGTAAAGCGCTTAGAACAGCGATGTATAAGCGCTATATAAATTCCATTATTATTTATTATTATTATTATTATTATTATTATTATTATTAGTCTAAACCTAAAATTTGAGTGTTCGAATCAAAACTACATGTAGTCGGCAAACTAACCGAAGTTGCTTTCCTTATTCTTAGAAAAACGAACCCTTGAATTACAGCCACTTGCGGAGAAGATCACAACACTGTTGATGAAATACCCAGGATCCAGAGTTGCAAAATTTGCTTTTCCTGAAATCTTCTTACGGGAATATGATCACGTGTTGAAGCCCAAAGACTGGGGTTACTCCAACATGGATGTCCTCATACGTGGTCTTGGAGATGTCATTGAGGTTAGAAAAAATCTCTTTTCGCCTTTTTTTATACTTAAGGGACTGTGTCATGGCAAGTTTCATATTCTTTTATCACGGCTGAGCTGAAATTATAACTAAGACTTTAATTTGGGTTTCACATTTCTCTACTGAAACTGTTCTAATACAGATTCAGAGTCACTGATGTTGATTACTTTCGGTTGTTGTAAGGTTTTGTTGAATTGTTTATTTTTACGAAGTTTTACATACAGCAAACGAGGTATACACAATTACGATAAAGTAACGTTCACGAGCAAGGAAAAGAAAAAGAATTAGCTGTAAAAATGAGCCATGATGGGAATGTTATAGTGTCTGCGGAGCCTTGTTACTGTTTTCGTTTGGTGCATTGTATTTTAATGACCAAGGAACGACCGTGAAACACAACCAAATCAATAACTGACTCCTACTGGAATAAAGCAATTCAGTTCGATTGCTTTAGCGAACAGAGACAAACGCACGCGACTTTTGACTGGTTTATCGAACTTATTAGGCAAAGTGAACAGATATTAGCGATGAAGCAGCGTGCAAAGAAAGTAGTGTCCGACAGCCCGGGGCTATTGGTTTTTGTTATCGGGCTAGTTAATTCTGTTTTTAGCTTGCCCGATGGGCAAGTGATGTTTTTTTTGAGGAATTCGAATAACAGAAGAACT
>BOPM01000317.1:387185-409297 GCA_022179025.1 Porites australiensis | reverse complement strand
GGAAAGATTTCGTATGAATATTCTTAGTGGGTTATAAAATTTATTTATCTATTGTGATAATCTTAATGTGCCATTGAAGGGAAACTGTTTTAAGGAAAAGATATGCTTAGTCTTTGGTTGGATAGATTTTCTTTTTATCGGCTGTGCTCCCACTTTGTAGAAGATGCTCATCGATTGGTCCGATTCGTGCAGCATGAAACGACGTTTGCACAGATGGACAAGTCAGCAGAGAAGAAGTGAACACGTAATTTTGATATGAAGTCATCCTTAGTGAAAGGAGCGTTTTCTAGCTACCTTTTTGGTGCCAAGGAATCTATTTGGAAAGCGTCGACGAAAATGAGAGGCATGTTAAAGAGAGGCTAACACTTGCATCGTTGAAAGACATTTTAAGTAAAGAAAATTTTGAGATGAGGGGCTCACAATGAAGTTGAGAATGTATTTCGAAACAGGGCGAATTCAGACGATTCAGAAGCGTACACTTGAATGAAGAAACCATCCTTTTCCTGTCGCAGTAAACTGAGCGTGGATGTTGATAACACGGTAGATTGTACTCCGCTCCGTCACAAAATGTGCCTGTACTAGTCGTGGAATATTTTCATGTACCCATGAGTCTGCAGAAGATTTATTTCTTAAGGTTTTGGAAATGGAAATAAATGCAAATTACGTGAGAGGACAGAGAATATGTTTGCCTATCAGAAGAGGAATTTATTATTTTTAACTTAAAAGATGGTGAAGAGAAATCAGGAACACATGCTCAAAGGAAAATTACTCTTTGGTTTCCGATCGTTTTAGCTCATTAAATTGGCTTTAGACTTCGTGACTTTTTATTGCAGTTTTTGCTGGATGAACAGGAAGACAAGGCCCTCTATGAGTGCTCAAGAGTTTTTCTCTAAGTTGCTTAACTTAGATTTAGCAACAGATCAGTGAAGAGTTTACTGTTCTTTCATAGAATTTTTTCGGCCCCTTCCTGTTTTGCTTGATATGAGTTAAAAGTTGTTGGCGTAAAAAGGGTTTTAAGGCTATAACAGTTTCTATATACATGTCAATGCACATCATTCCCGCTTTTATGCTTATGCGAGTTTGAAGTTGTTGCCGTAAGAAGGATTTTAAAGCTGAAGTAGCTACTAATGTTGTAATAAAAAGAGATTGGATAGTTGGCTCAACTGTGGCTCTTACAGGTAGCAAGGGAAAACCGCCGAGGGCACAACATTTTGTTTCACAGAGTTAAAGCTTTTTTAATCACTTTTAAAATATTTATCGTACATGGATTTTAGCGTCGTCGGATCAGATTAAGTCGATTAATCGTTAATGCCATGCTGTTTTTGCGGAGGATCTCGTCGCTTCTGTGTTACGGCGCTAACAAAAGAGAGCCAGTGTGGAAGAGTAAATGGTAGGAAAAGAGCTGTTCGTCAAACAAGCACATCAGTAGGATGGATACCTTAGTAACTGATGATGAAATACCAGTTGGCGGAATAAGAGACGTGCTGTCAATTCAGTTGAATGTTGTGACTGAACGCCGGAGGAATTACTTGGCATGTCACTGAAGAGCAGCGTTTATAAAATAAAACAGTCGTATTACACATCGTCAGCAGATTAAATATAAGATATTTAACGGCCGTATTACTGGTGCATTAAACCGGAATGTAGGCAAAAGCATCATCTTCGTGGGATAATGCACAGCTTTATCAGATTTTAGAATGGTGTCACGTACTATAAGGAAACGCCTTTCTAATTATTGCATCTGCGTGTTTGGAGTATTGCAAGTGGTTGTTAAAAAAAAAAAAAGGAAAATCACGGACTGGAAGAAACACAACTCCTCTCCAGGCTCTGACTCCTATCGTGCTTTTGTGCTTTGGCCAAACATGGATCTGCTTAGACGTCGTGGGGCCGAGCCAACCACTTAAAGATTGGCAAACTGTTTCTTAAATAGATTAACTATTTTATCAGCTTCACTGGTGCCCCAAAAAATTTGTGAGAGAAAAGCGGTGCTTCCGTTAACTGTTTTTAAAAGAGAAAACCGACGAAGCCTGATGCATATTAACGAATAAAGATGAAAGTGCGACGCATGGCTTAAGTTCAGGAATAAAGGAGCCCATTGCCGAAGGAAGCAAAAAGGACAAAAGCAAAGATGTGAAAAATAAATGTCAAGTGTTTGTATCAGAGTGGGCCAAATATAAGAACTGATACCGTGGAATCATAGAAGAATCTGAATTGAAGGCAACAGGATAAAGGCGATCAGAAAGAACAAAAATAAAGTCGATTGGATCAGCACTAGAAAAAGAAATAAAAGAAAGCACATTAAAAGGTTCATGAATTAAGAGAGGGAAGGGAATGAGTTGATCATGATATTATAGCCGCGAAACAAATAAGTGTTCGGGCGGGGGAACGAAGAGATGTAAGAAAACAAACGTTTGCAACAAGAGCACGCTGAGACAGCTTGATTTTAACTTTTCTTTGATACGTTTTTTTTTTCACAAGAATGAACAACGTTCAAAAATTACTTCTCAGTGACGTAATTATCTGCATGATAATCAATGCAGAGTCTCTACAAGGTGGGTATCTCCAATCGCGGAGAATAGAGTTTGTGGAATCGTGACTTACTATCAAATCGACATCGGTACAGTAAAGTTGAAATCCTCCAAGATGGTAAACCTGTTACCATGGAGTTGCACCGGCGGGCGACTACACGGTCGACCAGTGCAGCGAAACCACTCTTATCCTGTGTAGATCAGTAGATCTTTTTGCCTGTTCAATGGAGACATTTAATAATTTAGCTATATTTTTCCAAGGGTCCCATTGTATGGACTCCTAGACTTCGCAAAGTCTTTTTTTTTTCACTCTGTTAGACGCAGAGTTCAGGCAGTGAAGTACACTTGCTTTTTTTATCGATATACAGTCGGCTGTCTTAGGAACTTCGTACATTTCAAAGTAAGTGTTGGTTGCTCTTTATAATTATGTAGCTTACGTAAGGTAGATCGTAAATCTGCAGAAACAATAATGAAACATCCGTTTCAATTTTCAGTTGGTAGCTGCATGCACTGTTGACTGGTTTGTTACCATATTTATGTTTTGTTTAAAATTAATTTTCTATTGTTTCTCTCAAAATCAGTAAGATTTGATCATTCGTGGCAGCAAGACCTTTTTTTCTAGCTATTCTCATTTTTGTTTTCTTAATTTTCTATCATCGCTTGGTATAGATTAGCGTTTAGGAATCTTGTTAGATTAATTTCTGTAAACTAACTACTCACTATCTAAGCCTGTCATTGGCTATTCGCCGATGTATTTCGGCATGCGAAGCTGGTGGGGCTAGCGAGAGAGTGCTTTATTTTATTTTATTTTTGTGCAACGACGGAGACGACGGGGAATTTGCGCTGCCTTTTTTGGCTTTATCGCGCTTATTCCATTTTGTTCAATTTGTACAATGTTGTCGAGTTTTTTTGGCTTTCATTTCTAAAGGACTGTATCGAAGTTGAGGGGAAAAAAAGAAAGTCGTTGCCTTACGTTGACGTCCTCCACAAAACACGATAGTAAACATTTTCCCGTCGTAGTCGTGCAGTGCCGGCAAAGAAATCTACAAAAAAGCGCGATGCACGTGCACAGTTATTGTTTTTCTAATCAAACTTTTTGCTTTTTTGCCGTTCTCGTTGCCGTCGCCGCCGTCGTTGCCTATGCTCCCTATTGAGAGGTTAGGTTGAAGTTTTCCGCGCGGCTTCGGCCTTGCTTCGCATGGCGGCTCAGTTAGAAAGCACCTCGGGCGCAACAATTCAGCCAGCTGCGCCGGTTAGTGTATTTACTAGAAAGACTCCGCCCCGAAATAGGCTTCACGTTCTCCATGCAACAGAGTGGGGATATTAGGGAGCTTAAGTAACAACGACGGCTCCGAAAACGTCAGTTTAAAAGTGTGTTCGCGCGACGTCAAACTTAATCGCGCTTGTTCTATCTTGTTCAATTCTTCAAATGTGGCGAATTTTTCAGGAGTTGAATTTTCAAGGATTGAATCAAAGTTCAGTGTCAACACAGCTAAATAATGGGTCAGAAAGTGTTATCTTATGTGCTTTGTTTGTTTTTTGTTGTTGTTGTTGTTGATCATTTGTGTGTAAAATTGAAATTTCGGTCTCATCTTAAATAAAGTTTATCTTTGAGAATAAATGTCGGGTTGTCACTTGTCGCGATGTTTCGTTACATACGTTTTCTAAAGATAACGCACACAGCAGACATACTGGTAATAGAAAACAAGAGTGTTAAAGAAACAAGGTACACTATGACTGAAACAAACTATTACATAATGTAAATTCTCTCTTTGGAAAATAATAGTCCTCGTAGCACACGGCATTAAACGTTTATGCTTCGGACCATAGGTACCCGTCATTGCCCTTTTTTTTTCGTACAGAGATTCATTGCCAGTAAGCTCATATCCTCTCACAGGACTTTTTTTTAAGATCGTCAATGCATGACACGAGTCTTTGACGAGTGGATGGTATGAATAGAGACAAAAGAGTATAAGAGAGAGCACAGGAAAGTGGAATGAAGGCAAAATATTAAGCAATGTACAGTACCTTTTTCATTAGAATGGAGAACGTTTACGCTTCAATGGCAACAAGCGGGGTATTAAACGTAATCAGCCTGTTCCCAGGAATGCTCTTTTTCGTCGTTTAATAAAGGCATTGAAACAAATCCTGTTTCATTCATACGGAATAAACTAAATTTCAAAATTCAATAATTTGATTAATGTCACTAATTGAAACTGCTGATACCGCACACTTTGACGACACACCTCCATGGTTCACACTAAACCACACCGAGGCTTCTGCGTTAAGGCGCCAAATACACCATTGTCCATTTTCGATTTCGATTGTCCGCCAATACAACTTGTTAACCGATATTATTATTCATTCGAAATATTTCTCCCCTTCTGATTGGCTAAAATCACACGCATAATTCATCATAACCAGCTACTGTTGACTAAGGGCCTGTTTACATGGAGGTGGGGAACCCCAGATAGGTGGTAAGGTAACATGTGTTGTATTGCAGCACTGGTGTTAGCAACATTGTCAGATTCAAAGACAATGAAGGACGAAGAGTTGTTCAGTTTGATATCCACGAGAAGGCAGTACTATTTGGATTCTATGACACTGGCAACATTACATTTCAAGTTACGACTAAGGAGAAAGAGAAGAACACTGCTACCCAAACTACAGCCTCTTTGATTAATGGAATATTTCAAATCAATCAAGAATTCCACTTGTCGGATTCTGAAGGTGGAACTCTGCTAGAAGACCATGCATCATTTACAGCACCTCGTATTCTTGTAAGAATTGTTTTGAGAGAAGCACATTCAGCACACTCTGCTATACTTGAAAATACTAGACAACAATTCATGCAGCTTTCTCTCCAGCATAGAGGGGGTTCCGCAATTACAGTTGACTCCTCCCCAGTACCCATTACCCAGTACCACTTGGCCACAAAAACACAAGGCATAAAAGAGAAGACATAAAAGTCCTATTTGCCGGCAAATATTTTATTTTTCTTTGCTTTCTATTCCCATTATTTCATCAATCAGTTTTCTTGTTGCTTTTATTCTCTTTAAACTCTTTTTTGAATTTAGTTTTTTTGTCTTTTCTATTTTCCTCAAATCTTCAATTGATAAGTTATTTAAATCAACAGAGCTCATGCTTTTATTATATGCTTAGATTATTTTTGTTAATTTCAATTTTATTTTTTGTGCCTCAACTAAATTTCTCACTAAATTTCTCCCTGAAATTTTCACAAATGAGAAAACTTTTCTGTAATCATCTGATTGGTTAAAAAAAAAAATGGTAAAACCCCTTTTTCTAGAATATTCTGTAAATCATTAAATGTTAAACAACGCCAAAACAAACTGGCAGGTGTTTGCAAAAACGGAATTTCCCTTTGTGTTGTAAAAGTGTTTGTATATTTAGTAGTTATAATAATATGCTTTCTGGCTGAATCCCTAAGTACTTGTTTCCTTAATTTTTCTGCTTTTTTCCGCGAGCAAAGCGAGCTCATAAGTTTTTTAATGACTAGGATTAATTGGAATTATTAGTTTTTCACATTATTTCCAGTTTAAATGAAAGATTTAACTGTTAGAATGGAAAAAGTATAAATTATATCTGTAGTAAGTATTTGAATTATTTTTTTCCAAAATTGAATTTTGGATTTATGACGGAAATTGGGTGACGGAAATAATAAGAACGTTTTCAGACCTAAGATAAAAAAAATTGAATGACGGAAAAAATAAGAAAAATGATCGAAATAAGTACTTTGGGATTGAGCCAGAAAGCATATTACTATAACTACTGAAATGAAGCCTGTCGAATTTATCCATTATCATTTGATCGGGATTCGGAAGTAAAAAAGGGCGGGATAGTAGGATTAACAAGAAAAGACAAGCGGGAAGGCGGGGTTTGAGAACCCTCAGTTGTGGACCCTCTGACCAGTTCACGTATTTACTAAGTTTCTCAAAGAGTATATATCTACTCGCGTAAGTCTAGTTCCTCGCTCTCAAATGCACTACAAAAACAGATGTCTCAATATAGAAGATGGCGTCCAGCAAATTACACTGAATCCTGGCCAGGCGGCTGTCAAACAAAAAAGGCTTCTCTAACCTTGATAATAGCTCAAATAGTTACGTAAGAGGCCGACAAATGCAGCTCATTCGTACAACAATTGTTGACGTCAGTCATCAGTTTGTCCTCTTTTAAGCCAATCGCGATGAAGGTTTTGTCATAAAATGACAAATGCCCTTCTAAACTAAGGGCTTGTGCAAGCTATTGGCATAGTTGGTCACTGAGCAGAGGAGGAACTTGGTTATTTTAGTTCTCGCGCCGACCATTTTAATTTCTCAGGGGACTAACTTAACCATTATTACAAGGTTTTGAGAACAGCGGACTGTGGAGTTATCTCAAGCACAAATTATTTGTCCAAGGTTTGTACCGTTCTTGTATAAAGCTTTTTTCAGTCCAACTGAGTGGGTTCGGTGTGAATGTTAAACAGTTTTTCTTGAGCTCATTTCTGAATAAAGTCAAGAATTCATTAATAGAATCACTGAGGCCTGGTTCAGTCGCCGTACTTTTCATGTGCCGAATTGTTATAATTGAAAAAGTTCGATTTTCGAGCGACACTGACGAGACATCTGATTCAGACGGCGCACCGTGTGTCGAAAGACTCACGGTGCGCAGACAGAGTTCGACAGACTCTGTCGAACTTAACGCTTTTGCCGCCCCAAACTAAAACTGCTGTACCAAATTGATTCAGACGCCGCCCTTTTGCCGTACTTATTTCATCAGTTAGGTTCGGCACATGAGTGGAACGGCGTCTGAACCGGGCCTGAGTAGCTAGAAGGCACTGTTAAGGTTTTCGTTTCGTTTTCAACACTGATCGTTATCAAGCTTAGGGGAGACTTTCATCCTTGAAACGCGATAATTCTTCACTGACAAGTTCACGCAATTTTCTCAAAAGTGTATATATGTACTCCTTGAACTTCCTCACTCTCAAATTCACAACAAAAACAGATGTCTCAATATAATAGATGGCGTCCAGCACTGTTTATCAATCGGTTCTAGAATTGCACTTCTCAAACTCATTAATAATTCATAAAGAAAATTCAAAGGAAAATAATGTTTAATGAGTGTTTGGATATCAGATGAAAAAACCTAATTTTCGCATCCTTAATTTCTCCTTCAAAAATGATTTTGTTTGAGAAGAAATGTCAAACATTCGACACAGTGTTTCATCACCAGATGAAACACCTCGAAGTTCGTCAAAAATACTCCGCTGCGCGTAAAGGGGGGAATTTCATATATCCCATGATGCATCGCTTCATACTATATTATCAAGCTTCCGAACGCACGTGATGCTATCAGTTCAACAAGGACGTGACAGTTGAACAGCAGTGCAAAGCGACTTGTTCTGCCGATTAAACTTTATGTACCTTTGCTGTGTCGATCTATTTACGATTTTCGTTTTACTATTCCAAATATATCTGTTGTTAAGTCAAAGAGAGTGTTTTGCACGCCGATTATGAGTTAACTAGACTTACGATAGCAACGCAGTCCACACAAACGTTCTTAGAAGCTAGCGAGGAAGGTCTTTGCTTCAGTACGTCCTGTTTTAACGTGCGTTGACAAAGCTCTCCATGAATTAACAGGCGATTTGCACGACTTTTCTTTAAATAAATACATATTCTAGGTGTGAGATTTCTCTTCGTTGCTTGTTTGTGATCGGGGTGTTCATATTGTCAGTTCATTAATTCATCGATGCAGTACATCAACCGTACAGGACTGCACACGCTTTTACTTCAACAAGCTTGGCTTATGTAGTCG
Organism: Porites australiensis; assembly: GCA_022179025.1. Classification (NCBI taxonomy): domain Eukaryota; kingdom Metazoa; phylum Cnidaria; class Anthozoa; order Scleractinia; family Poritidae; genus Porites; species Porites australiensis. The sequence goes on along the minus strand of BOPM01000317.1, from coordinate 400,955 downwards.
AAAATACAGAGACCGTTAAAGAGCAAAGTGACTTCTATCGGAGATAAAATTCAAAGGAGGGAAATAGCTCCAACAAACAATAAAAATAACAAAGACATCTCCATATTTTTCGTAACACAACACGAGCTAAGCATCATTGTCAAACATAAACAGAAAAAAGCTTTATTAAGAAATGGCACAATACATATACAAAAACACCCACTTCTTCACTACAATGGATCCTAAAAGAATTATCAAAATGTCTTAAAAGGTTTTATACGCCGGTTGAGGTCCTACGGCGTGCTATTCCATGACATTTGCTGCCCTGTATATTTCAAGTTCCCCACGCGCGGTTGCGACCGGAAGCCACCACGAGAAACCAATTTACCTAAAATAATGAGACAAAAAAGCTTCAATAACTATAAACCATTGAATTTAAACATTCATCATACCCTCAAGAGATAATATTTGTGTTTTGATCAACGAAAAAAGGGCGAATTCAAAAGAAAATGTCCCATCTTCGCGTGACTTAGCATAAAGAAATTGATACCTTCGTCTTGCATCTTAGTGGAGAAAGGGCAGAAAATGCGATATTTCAAAACGATCAAACCCATAAAAATCGCGAGGTCGAAAGAGGTCGGAGCGTGGAACTAGTATCAAGCACCCCTTGTCCGCCGATTTCAATAATTTATTAGGGCAAAACCTTGCTAGAATAAAGACAGTTTTCGATAACTGAAAGTCATCTAAATAAATATTCACTTGCGAGTTAAAAGAGCATGGCTTAACGGGGTCGTAAACGAGAGCAATAATGCGTGAAATGACCATGGGACCATTTTACATTATTAATAAGATACCAAAGATTAACAGGGCTCATTAAAACTTACCTTGGATGAGCTGCATCTTGAAATTCAGGCCGTTGAAAATCTCCCTCGAAACCCTCGAACGCTCTTTCCACCGCGGAGAGAAGAGACAAATTTGCCGCGAAGCATCATGGGATATATGAAATTCCCCCCTTTGCTGCGCGTCGTATTTTTCAACTCTCTTCTCGGTGTTTCATCTGGTGATGAAACACTGCATCTCATGTTTGATATATTACTTGAATAGGCCCTTTGCAGCTAGCCATTCACGTGGTACAAAACCGCCGTGCTGGAGAGCAAAAGTCGCACTGGGACAAGACAAACAAAGAAAATTACCCTTTCAAATTGTGTATGTCTTTTGTTTGTCTTGTCCCAGTGCGACTTTTGCTCTCCAGCGTGGCGGTTTTGTACCACATGAATGGCTAGCTGCAAAGGGCCTATTATTTATTTCTTTGTTTCCAGTAATCGGAGACCCATGTTAAGCGCACAGGATTCTGGGATCGCTAAGGGGGCAAACACTGCGAGTCGCTAGAGAGAAATGTATGGTGCAATGTAGTTTCTCCGTCAAAAGCAGTGTCTTTAGAAGTAGAATAATGTATTTCCGTCGTGATTTTGTGAGAAGGGGAGGTGACTAATGCGCTGAAATTTCAAGTTTCTGTGTGATTATTAATGCGATAAATTCTATCGATAAACACTCCTTGCGTGAGGTTGAGTATGAAATTTATGGTTACTGAATTTACACAGTGATCTACATGAAGAAAAGGTCTCGAAATATATCGGGCAAATTTAGGTATAAATATAGGGGAATTGGCTCATTTCAGCTTTTTAGTTGTAATTACGTGTGGCGATATTTACAACGAGTGACACTTCATTCGACCGTGATCAGCGCTATTCGGCGCCGTGCGGGTTGTGACAAGACAACAATCGATGGGTATATATTTATAATACGTAGCCATAAAAATAAAAAATCCTCCTTTACTTTGGTACAAACAAAGTAACATCTACGAAATATTTCATGGAAAGTACATGATATTTATCCATGATTAGATGAGGCAGAAAGCGTACGAGAGATTTCCAATACAACAGCAGTGAGTGTAAATACCAAGTGCGAACTTCGAAGATTCTATATCCTACCACAAAATGATTAGGCAGGGGCACCCAACGAGAATATGGTTCAAAACCACTTAAACATAGCATTGTTAAACGTATTTTAGTATTTAAACGGTAGATATAAGCATATTTTTATCCCCTAAAAATTTTTCATCTGTTCGGATTTCCAAGATGAAAGTCTAGTGATCCGAAAGTTATAGGGATCAAGACTTACCTTTTCGAAAATTTCGGCCAGAAAAAGGGCTCCCGAAAGATTCTAGGTGACCTTTTAAGGTTAAAAATCCGTTAAAAATGGGCAGTTATACCATTTTTTAGATGTTAGAAAATCCTAGGAGAGGCAGGCAAGCAAGGAATTTCCGAAAATTGTCGTGGGGTGCCCCCGATTAGGAAAGACCGTAGAACTCATTGGTGCTCTGGACCATGACAAAACATTTTTCTTGTCTTTTTTTTTTTGGCGTGACGAAATCAATATCCCAACGTAGGGAAGATGTTTTTGTTTTTAAAGTAACATATCAATACATAACCTCGATCGTTGGACAATAGACCTTTTTACCGATACGGCGGCCATGTTGAATAGACCTTTTTACCGATGCGGCGGCCATATTGAATTAATTCGATTTAAGGAGTATTATAGGATGTCCAGGGGGCATGAGCACATTTCGTTTGTATTTTCGAGCGCTTCTCGCGACATTTTTTTCTTAAAGTTTTCTTAGAATAAGATTGTAGTGGGAAAAAAGATCTTTGTGCCGTGTTTTGATGTATATATAATGATCGCCCTTTTCCCTAGAAATATACACTGAAAGACCATATTTCTAATACTAAACTAGAAAAAGGCGATCATTATTACATCCAAACACGACACAAGGATCTTTTTTCCCATTACAATCTTATTCTAAGAAAACTTTAAGAACAAATGTTCCGAAAAGCGCTCGAAAATACAAACGAAATGGGCTCATGCCCCCTGGGCATCCTACAATACTCCTTAAATCGAATTAATTCAATATGGCCGCCGTATCGGTAAAAAGGTCTATTGTCCAATGATCGAAGTTATGTATTGATATGTTACTTTAATAACAAAACATCTTCCCTACGTTGGGATATTGATTTCGTCACGCCAAAAAAAAACAAAATACAAAATGCAAACGAAATGCGCTCTTGCCCCCAGGGCATCCTATAATACTCCTTAAATCGAATTAATTCAATATGGCCGTCGTATCGGTAAAAAGGTCTATTATGTGTCAGTTTAAAATTACGCCGTAATTATACGAGGCTTCACAAAATACACTGGGTTTGATAGCACCGCCTTGAGGCCGTTCTGAAAACATGTCGAAAAGCTCCGGCAAATGTTTTGATATTTCAGACCTAAATGCTATAATTTTCGGGTTAAAATCAGCTAAGGAGATTCTATTAAGTTTAAAAATATAGAAATATTTCGTTCTTTTATTCTTTCTCAAACATAGAGGCTTAGAACCTTTTGTTCTTTTGCAAACGTGACCGGCGTCTTGTGGCAAATTAGTCAAAAGAAACAAACAAAAAACCTCTCTTTTGCCATGCGTTTCACAAAAATGTTACCCTTAGATCAACGATAAAACAGAAACGAACTTTTTAAACCTCAAAAAGTGGTAAAAGAAAAATCTTTACATATTTTTTTTGTTCGGTTAGTCCGACTAACCGAACTTAAATATCTTGTCATAGCATCTTGAGGCTTAAGATGCTATAACAAGATATTTGGGCGAAACCTTTTTTATGTCACACAATGATCGTCTTCTAGTAAAAACTAAATGTCAGTCAGGTATTTCCCATTTCTGTTTACGTTATTCAGCTTCTAGGAATACTACACAAGTTTGTTTACATGCCTGTAATGGATAATGGAGTTTTGATTCTTAGTTTGTCACCTAAGATAGTAAGATCAAGTAGATCATGCCAACGTCGTTTTGTCATGTTGTTTTTGGAAATATTTCTCAACTATCAGGATTTTATGTATCCAAATGTTTCACATTGCCTCTCGTTGTTGTTTAAAACTGCTGCGACTTTTGCATCTTTGAAATTGTCCCTATTTACTCAAAGGAGTAACAGGAGTAAAAATGCCGACCGAAGGGGTGTGGTCCGGACAGAATTTGCAAACGTGCTGAAACTGGATTTTACGGCAAATAGCGTAGTACATTTTAGGTCTACCCATTTATGTTCCTGTCTCCATCCTTGCTTTTCGGTTAACTGTCTCATTCTGTGCTCGTGTCATGTCTTTTCCGACATCTTTCTACCGTACTTTGGGGAGTTCTCCATAATGCTGATCCTGTCTCTAATTATAAATTAGTTCTCGCGTTAATGTACAACTATCATAAATACTGTCTTCTATTCAAATGCACAAGGAAAGTGCTAACTGAAATTATAGTTACGGGTTATTGTTAAGACGTAAAACACTTCAAAACGGTCAGAGACACAAACTGTGCTTTAAGCTTGTGACTTCTCAGAATAACCCAGGGAAAACCGTGTGACCAATCAGAAGCCCCTGGTAGTAAGAACCGCTCCCATATGAAACGCGCTGGGATGCTCGTTGCCTTGTTTTAGCTCGTTTTGAGACAGGGGCTGCAGATTTTGGTTTCAGTTACAGTTAGCGTGCTCATGACGTAAAGCTAATGCCAAATGTCGTCATGCATATCCTGTGTTGAAGTATGGTCTCCTTTTGAGGTTCAGTATAGCCATATCAGCGGTCAGGTTGGTCTCCTTTAGGAATTAAATCTCAGCTTCGTTCCCGAGGGTAATTCGCTTTATTCGAGTGTGTGGAGGATGTTCGACGTCATAACCGAATTCGCCGAGGCTGTTCAATTCTAATTCCTTCAAAAAGAAAACCCGCCTCTTTCATATGCAAGAAGGAAGAAGTAAACCAACCGGCTCAGACAATTTTGCACCACCAGCATGCCATTTTTCATGACGGGGCGTGATCTTGAATGTAATTTCTGATGTTTGAATGGTCAGGTTTTAAATAAAAGTTTCGTAAACTTGTGCACGGTTTACTGCGGATAAAGAAAAACTGTAACCAACTAAGGCGCAATCAGTAAATTCGACGAAGGTTGACTTGTTTATTGTGTTCTCTATTCTCGCATTCACTCAAAAGGCATCGGGTTGTGAAAGGAGCTACTCTGCCGAGTTAGACAGAAAACCTTATTTTTTGGACCAAATCCTGCGCTATGATTGGTTCAATTAACAAAGCTCTGTCATCCAAGATCTAGTCCCTTGTCCATCACAGTATCAGGCAATCAAAAATCAAATGGAAATTGCCTGCATATGTCTACAGCAACGAAACAATAACAAAGTGGACGACAATATGAGAACCCTGGGGGGACTCACATATAAAAGTGACGGGGATCTCGTCGGAAAATTAAAATAAACCTTTCAGGGAGACCAATGTGGGTGTGGTTCAAGTTTAAACTGACCACTAAAGGAGACCATACTAAAACAGACATCACGGTATTTTTTGTACATTTATTTATGCACGGCCCTAAGCGATACCCGAATGCACAAATATAGTGACGTTGTGTCCCAAACATCTTAAGTGAGACCGGGGGGGAAGGTAACTCTATTGTTTTCCACCTAAGTTTCTTGACCCACTCCGCCTGCCAGTATGACGTCACAAAGTAACGGGCAAGAGCCTCGGGTGGCTTGTGCAAATTAGCAAGGGATACGACAGTTATCTGGACGAGCGAGGTCGAGGAAAAGCTAAGAAGCTAGCAAATATTGCTATATATCGCATATTTAATCGAATGTGTGTGAGCTTTGGTGTTGCTATAATCTGCTTGTGTAAACCGTTTTGATATTTTGTGTCCGTGATTGTATAATTTTGTTAATTTATTTTGCGGGCCGTGTTGCGGGATCGCCATCTATTTCACGGGACAAGCGAGGTCATCAAAACTTAAATAATTTTTTTTCTTTAAAATAGGCAAGGTCTAGTCTCCAGAATAGGAGGTTCCATTCACAGATCACGCACGTTTATATTTCATCCATTCTTTTGCTAATTAAATGGGCCTAACTTCATTCCGTAAAGCTACTAGTTCGATCGATTATCTACATCGAGTCGGCCCGTTGAACCCGAAATAATGCGAAATAGCTTTCAAATACGCGCTTAAGCTAATTTTTCTCAAATGTATATTTGAATTCATGATAAATACAGCTCCACCAGCTTCAAACAGGTCTATAGAAGAGAAAAATTGTTTTGATATTACAAAATTAATTTTTCAACTAATGTGTGTTACTGTGGTGCAGTGGTCAAGGAGTTTCTTGCACGTGCAGAAAAACCGGGTTCGACTTCCGGCGACGCTCTTTTCTGTTAGACTTTAAACTGTTTTTTTTTCCTGTTTGGTTTCTTTTTTTTTAACACTATTTTTCCTTTTGGCCTTTTTATCTTTATTCTTACTGCTGACCCTGCTGGTCATGCACTTGGATCAACATATATTTTAAGCTTAAGTCCGGAGTTTTATTTTGGAAAAGGGATTTCAAAAGTTCTTGATCTGCATACTGTACTGGCCAAGCTTACGACCAGATAAAAACCATAAGCTGTCAAAACACGTCCCTCCTCTGAAACAGCTGAAATGTTTTTCAATGTTAGTTGACATCATGACAAACAACACACAGTACACTACAAACTGTACTAATTTACACGCAACATCCACCAGTGACCCACTGGCGAAAGTTAAACTTGCCTTTTGTACATCGTCTTAACCATCAATATTATTACCCTAAAATCTCCACTGGGCTTGCCCCCAAAAAATAATTAAACGAAACTTTTTGTTGGTTTTCGGGATTTAATTACAGAATTACAGGTGTATACCCAAAACAGTCTTAAAATGCGGTAAAGCAAGAAGATTCAATGCTCACAGTCTCTCACAAATACTTGTCATTTTATAGCTTCTTCTTTCAACGCTACAGCTAAGAGAACTTTGAGAGGAACGATATGGGGTTCCACTAGCTCTGAAGAGCTGAAAATATGCACAGTGTTAAGTATGATACATCCTTTGATGAACCTCCTGTTGCTGTGTCTAAACTCCTCAATCTTGCTGTGAACTGCTGGCCCTCAAAAGTGTGACTGGTCGGTATGATTGCCCATAAAATTTGCTCGACGATGGAAAGGAATCTTTAAAATTCATTACACCATGGCCACTGGACATTTCATTCCAAAAATGTTACTTAAGTTTAGTTTTCTATGACAATAGAAACCTTAAAGCCTCCAAATCCAAGAAATCGGAACAGTATTTCCGTGATAAAATCGAAATTTTTATCCGCCTCTTCGATGAACACTTTGCTCGCCATTTTGAAAGTCATTAGGGCTTTAAGATCCAACGATGCGAACGGCAAAGAGAACGTCAAAAAAAACAAAAGGTTTCATAAGCAAAACAACAACTTTGCACGTGCATCACGCTTTTTTAGTACATTTCTTTCCTGTTTTTGGAGGACTTCGACGTGAAAATGCATAATTTCGCGTTTTAAGGAGCACGTAAACAAGCAACGACGAAATTTTATTTCTCTTTCTGAGCTTGAATATGGTCACTTGAAATTCAACTTCAGGACGGTTCGCCTACTTTTGACAAAGTAAATGGGTAGGAATAATCGCTATAAAGACTGAAGGAACGCAAATTCACTTTTTAAGCGACGTTCCTGTTGCTGTCCGCGTCGTTGGATCTTAAAGTCCCTACTGACGCGAGACGTGACGTCTTATTGGCAGGGTGACTGTACCAAAGATTTCCTTGGAGACACCTCCCCCNNNCCCCCCCCCCCCCCCCCCCCCCTGGTTCAGTAACATCTGTAAACCTGAAGAAGGCTGGTATGGCCAGCCGAAATATTGTTATGTTCAAAAAAACAAAACACGTTGTTCTGAATCAGCTTTGCAGTAGTCCTTGGACTTCTCGTTCTTGGTTCTCAAAAGGAGGATTCTTTTTAGTCTCTTAGAGTTTATTATCTGTAAATTATCAGTCATTTTTACTCAGTCACCTCGAACTCTAACTTGAATGTTTCGCAAAGTTATTTTTCCATCCGCGACATCGAAACCCGTCCCCGCGGCTTTCAACCCGCATCCGCGACCTCCAACCCGCACCTGCGACATACAACCCGGCCATTAGTCAAACTCAAACTTTAAGCACTGTGACGTGATAAATAAAAGAATAGGATTCCCAACTAACCATATGTGGCTCGGCTTTTCAATAAGTACGGGTGCCGTACTTACTTAGATAATTTCTGTGAATAGTAGTTTAACGTCATGAAGCCTACTAATCGGCCTACGTTTCTAAAACACAGATGGGAGACATCGGAGAAAAGGTAGAAAATGAACTAAAGGACCTTGACGCCAGTATGAAGAAAATGCCCAAAGCCATGCGTATCTTCTCCCTTACCATGAGGTCCCTTTATGCAGATAAAGCTGTCGGCACCAACGATGAACTCGCAAAAAGATTCAGAACCCTTCGTGACGAGACAAGAAACGACGCCATGGTATATATCAAAGGCATCCTCCCACTTTCCACCAAGTTTGTATCTTGCATAAGTGAATACTTTGAGTATTATGAAGTACTGAATTTTGAGGAATGGTGTGACATGATTGCAGACATCCTTGAAGAGACCACTGGCTACAGAAAACTTTGTGAAGCATTAGTGAAGATGCATGAGGACTTCATGGTGCCTCTCAAGAAGAGAAGAGACAGCGCAAAGATCATGATCGATGAGTTTAAAGATCTTACAGAAACATACGAGAAGCAGAGTAAAGAGCTGGAGGGAATAGCAATGGACAGACTTGAATGGGCACATAGACTTTTTTTCGTTCCAGGAGTAAACTTTATTGCAGTCCCCTTGTTGCAAGCAAGTGCAAGTACAAATCTGGTAGAGTCCATTGCTAAGAGCAAGCAAGCTGAAATTGCAGAAGCTGCTTCAATTACAGTCGCTGAGACACTAATCCCTGCACTTGAAGCATTCATAGATGGCCTCAGAAATACAGCAGGATTCTTCTCCGTAATGGAACAAGAATTGCACAAGTTTGAAGGCAAAGCTGAAAAAGCCAAGAACGAACCCAAAAAGCTTTACTACAAAGTGATGAACAAACAAGCAAAAGACATGAAGTCCATCTGCCAAGGCTTTTATGCAGTCCTCCCAGACGTTAGGACCGACTTTTTTGCTATTCCCACTGAGGGAACAGACCATAATTATGTCGACAAATGGCTGGAGCAGCAGAAGAAAACAATCCAAGAGAAATGTGTCGCTTCCTCGTTTGCTCTAAAATTACTGAAAGCCCTAACTGACAGAGACTAACTCCTGTTACAAGTCGAAGTCAAAATTGACAGTGGCTATAAAAATGACACTACTGCAGTAATGCTATAGTTAACCTTTCTAACCAGCCGAGTGTAACAAATAATTAACACAGTGGATGTTCAACCTCTAAATACCTAAGTATAGCTTATGTAATGTGTAGCAAAGTAAAAACTCAAAGTGAGTTACATGTGCAAGATCGATCTTGATCTTAGAAGACGTGTGTAGTCAAATGCACCGAAAATACATCTTCTTATATAGATTTCAGTTTTGCAAACAACTCAACTAATCAACTCAACAGTGTATTAACCGTGCAAAATAAAGCCAAGCTTTTGATACATTTAATTTAGAGGGTTGTTCATATTTTGTTGTTGTTGTTGTTTCAGTTTTGTTTGTTTCTTTGTTTTTTATCCTTAGAGTCTTGTGTTAGACTCGCGGTCTAGATTCTTGGCGTAAAACTCATTTACAGACCTGGATTAAATTTCAGTTGTTTAACAGAACTGTAGCTGGCGTTTATAATCACTATGCTAAATATCCATCTAAAGCAGAAAATCCGCCTTTAGTCCTTCAACAATATACAATGAGTCTTTTTTTTTCGAAATGGGAGACCAATAGTAAGCTTCCTTTCTAAAAAAATCGCCCTTTATGAGTACGAGTCACAGCATTGCCAGAATGGAGCCTTACCCATCTTCCCGGTGGAGGTGCTTGGCCTTTATTTAAACCATTGTAAATATGAATGATTTTCTTAAGATTTTCAATCGTGACTAATAAAAAAATTCGCTTACTTTTGATAATGGTAAGCAACAACTTACGAAGAATGTGTTAGTATTCTAGTGGCTTTTGAGGTTAACGATCGAATCTTAAAGCAATATTCAGTAAACTTTTTAGTGACCTAATATTTTCAGCAAAAGTACCTGTGCAGACAGTACGCGCAGTTTCCTTCAGGGGCTACTAATAAGACAGAGCGCTTTTTTCGTTTTCGATACACAAATGGGAGACATCGAAAAGTCTACTAGAGTTGCAGTAGGTAAGCTTTTTTGATCGTATTCATCATATGTCAGTAAATTTGCGATCGTTTTCTGCCGGTTTCTATGCGATATCTTCATGGAGAAGGGGATAGCTTCACCGCGTATTCCGGAGCAGCAGCCATGAAATGTAGAAAATGAATGGCTTGTCGTAACTGAATTGGAGGATCTTAAAAGAGCATATGAAAGAAAAAAAGAGAGCTTGAAGACACTGCACGTACCAAACAAGGCTGGGCCTTAGGACTCGCATTTGTTCCGTTTGTGAACCTGATAGCAACACCTCACTAGCTTGTTCTGCGGCGTCCGATATTCAAGAGGCAACACGACAAAATAGTTTGGCGGGGGTTCAAGAAGAAGCTGCAAGAAAAGTAATTGGAACGTTGATCTCTGCACTGAAAGACTTTGTCGCTGGCGTTTCTGAAGCAGCAGGTTTCTTCTCCGTTATGGAAAAGGAATTAAAAAAGCTCGAAGTGCAAAGCTCAAGAAGGAAAAGATGCCCGCAAGTTTCTTCACTACAAGGTAATAAAAAAAGAAGCAAAAGACCTGAAATCCATCTGTCGGGTTTTTCATTCAGCCCTACCAGACTTGCAGAAGAACTTTTCATTGATGTGAGGAAGTAGCATGTCAGGGCTGGAAGCTGTTTTAGTTCGGGTTTATACAAATGGACTGTAACCACGTTTTTTTGGTTTGCTTGTTTGTTTGTTTTTGTTGTTGTTGTTGTTTATATAGGCTGATGAGACAATTTACAATCCAAATTATATACACACTCAGTGATCTTGGTGAGTTAAGCAATCTGATTGGTTCGCTACCTCGGAGTATTCAATAATATTCACCTCCTAGCGAGTGGATAATGAGTGAGCTCTGTTTGTTTCCCATTTTTTTAGAGAAAGATCTTTTAAAAGTCGACAAAATCCTGGGGTTTCTATCGGGAGGCAACCTCGTCCCCAGGGCGCTTTTCCCTGGCTTTGGAAAGCACCAGGGAAAAGGGTCCTGGGGACTAGGTTGGCGAGCGGGGAAAGGCACTCGCCCAGCACAAAGACATTATGGAAAACACCAGAAAATATTTCATGGAAGTTGAAACAAAGAACTCCTAAGAAATTTTGTTTCGTGATTCACTTTTCTCTGACAGTTTCTTTTTTTTTGTTGACAATCAGAAGGGAAACTAATAGTTGGCCCCAGCTCCCACTCTCGCGCTTTTGCTGCAGACTGACACAAAAAATCAGTCTACCGCTCGCGCTTCGCGCTCGTGAAAAAATTGGAGCTCGACTTGTAAGCAAATGTAGTGTTGTACGAAAGTTTTAAACTAAATCCACTCTTCAGCCGAATATATCATCAAAATACGCATTTTTTTCACTAAAAATATCAATTGTAATAAAAGAACAAACATTGAGTCATCATGTTTGTAAAGATTTTCAAAAATGGGTGAGCAAAGTGTTATCTTGTAGAAATTTTTAGCTATGGATGTTTCCAGCTTCTTCGGTACCCTGAGAAAACAGCCGACATTTCGCGACAGCATCACCGGGTTTCCCGCAACTTCGTCCCCAGGGCTTTTCCCTTAATTTTTTAAGAGAAAAGCCCTGGGGACGAGGTTGGGTTTCCCGCGAAATAAAGCCTGTGATGGGGTCGCGAAATGTCGGCTATTTTCCGGGTCAAGCGCCTCAAACCTCCCTGCCTCGCCTTACGAGCATGTTTTTCTTGTCAAAGAAAATTTGCAGAAACACAATCGGTTCGCTAGCTACGCGGAATCAGTGTGAATCTCATACGGCGCAAAATTCAGTTAAAATAGGCATTTTGTTTAGGACTTGAAACGACAGCGGTTGCGAAAGCTTTACAGAACTTTTCGTGATTTGAGTAAATCCGTCGGAAAACTTTCACGACGGTGGTGTGCCAAGTATATCGAACGTCAAATCCAAACTGAATCCTTGATGCCATCATTTAGTTAGAACTTTTCTCGCAGCAAATTTATTTGCCAGGTACTGTATCTATTTGTCCATTTATCCAACAGGTGCATAAAAAAAATGTCTTTGCAGAATTTAGCCCGGGCAAAGGTTGCTTTTGTAGACTTTAAGTCCCTTCGTCAGATAAGCTTGCTCCGCTCGCTTACAAAAACCTATTAAGTTCGCTCCGCTCACTTTAACTCGTGAGGTCGACTTGTGGGAAGACTAGTGCTATTGCAGTCCTCGTTTAGTTTGTCACTTCTGTCAATGCAAGGGCCCTTACAAACCTAGATCGCCCGAAGGGCCAAAAAAATTTTTTTTAATACCAAGCCCCCCTTATCTCAGGGTCTGGATGACCGCCTTCCCCCCACCACCCCCTTCCCCTCCTTATCTGGAGGTCTGGATCCGCCACTGGCAGTAAAAGTACACTGCGACAATAAATGTCCCGTTACCCACATTTTGAGCTTGCCATCTTTGTTCTCGTCCGTGTTTGGTTTTTATTCTCCCATCTTATAACGAGTGTCGCTGTAGAAAACCGAACCTTGTAACAGTAAAAGAAAGGAGTATTTTGCTGGAAAATGAGACAATGTGAATGCCTTGAGCTCCAGCTTGCTCTAGCCTAACCTGAGATCACAAACAAAATTCTGGCTGGAAAAGCGGAACGATCCGCTCTTCCCAAACCCCTTGGCTGTTAACCACTTTGGTTATTAGGGAGCTTAAGCAACAACGACGGCGACGGCTCCGAAAACGTCAGTTTAAAAGTGTGTTCGCGCTGCTTCCAACTTAATCGCACTTGTTCCATCTCGTTCAATTCGTCAAACGTTGGAGAATTTTTTAGGAGTTGAATTTTAAAGGACTTGATCAAAGTTCCGGAAAACAAAAAGAGGGTCGTTGTCTGCGTTCCCGTCCTCCATAAAACGTGAAATTAGGAAATTTCACGTCGTAGTCGTGAAACGACGGCAAAGAAATGCACAAAAAAGCGTGATGCACGTGCAAATTTGTTGTTTTACAATCTGAACTTATTGCTTTTTTGCCGTTCTCGTTGCCGTCGCCGTCGTCCTTGCTTAAGCTGACATGCGCTAATACGGGTGATATCAGAGTATCGCTGTTAGTGTAGTCTCTAATTGATCTGGAAAGGAGCATAACTGAACTTTTTAAACAAGAAAAAAATCCCTGTAACGTTCGTCTCGTGCTATTTTCATCATTGTAAAGAAATAAAGATTAAGCACAACTGTGTTATCCGCAAATAATAAATTTCTAATAAGCGCTGCGGCGTTCTTTGAAGTAAGTACGACAGGCTTGCTTCGTCTAAATGCATCTTTAGTAACTCAAGAAAAATATCCCGTGAAATATCTGCATGTATGGCAAATTACCACTTAAAAAGTTTAGTTTCCTTTTCTTTTCTTATAAACGGTCGGAAAGCGTTATCTGGATCGTTTTTTTGGGGGGAGGAGGTTGTTTTTTTGTAACAATGTAATTTCGTTCTCCTCGTTAATAAAGTTTATCTTTGAGCAGGAGCCTATCAAATGGAGCCTCCATCTCCCATACAAGCCCTTGGAGTCAACCCTTTCCCGAGTA
>BOPM01000317.1:369087-387175 GCA_022179025.1 Porites australiensis | reverse complement strand
AGCAAATTACTTTTGAGTTTAATAGCTTCACGGTCGAGCAGCTGTTGTCTTCTGTTCAACTTTTCAAGTGCCAGTTTTATCAGGCCACTCTCATGGTGATACAAGTCAGTTGTAAAGGAAGACTGCAATTTTACTGAAGCATTCCTCCTTAGTTGCTGCTTAGGTCATCGCTTTTGCACACGGTGCTTAACTGGCGAAATCCACTCCACGGCGATTACAAAAATAGGTACGCAATGCGTACAGGTGTCTACTGCGAAAGTTCAGGTAATAGAGCAAAATAAGTGTTGAAATTTAGGTTTGCTTTTATCAAAAATTGGAGAGGGTACTTCTACTATTTTATCGTATTGTTTGAGACGTATTTCAATGTGATAGTGTGTACCGTGTGTTTGTTTTTGTTTTATAAAGGTAGCGTTTGTTTTGCTATTGTAATATATATGATACACTTTATGTAGTGCAATCTGTTTTCTGCTGTTCGCCTGACGCACTATTGTATTAATTTTTCAGTTACCATAATTAAAGATACGAGAAAACCCATAGTTGAAAATATACTTGATTATTATAATATATTACAAAGTTGCACAAAGTAAATGTAAGCTTCAGCTATCGTATTTTGTTTGCAACCTTTGAAAGACTATTAATATAATCTTTACTTGACATTTCTAATTGCGATTACTCCATTCTATAATTTTGAGAACTATCATAAAAGTGTTATTATAATCAGTTTTGTAAGCTTTTGAGATTTGCGCTGCCTACCACTGAAGTGTGATGGTATAGAAAAAGCGAAAAAGTTTTGTCTGACTATTTAGTATTCTATAGAAGTTCGATTATGTGATTGGACCGTGTATTAATTTTAATTTTAATATTTTCAATTTGAAGTAATCTTTCTGCTATTTGATCCGTGTTGGAATCTCTGGTAAGGCTTATTTTGGACAATAAGCCTTCCATGACATCTGTGAGAGCAGTAAGCCAGCAATCTTTTCCGTCTATTTCGGCGCAAAGGCGTGCAGACATTCCGTTTTGTGCGGCTTTAACTTTTTGACTTGTTCCACATGAAGTGCATTTGAGAACAGTCGAACCCACTGCATGCGGCATCTTTTTCTTGCAAGACTTTATCTGGCATGTCATGAAGACATTTACTTTGTCAACAAATTTAAATTCTTGAATAACAATTTCCTTCTCAGTATTTGAAAGAAGCTGTGGGCCTTTCACTTCAGTTAGTTGGAGGTCTGCTTTTTGGAATGTTGTTGTTGGTGTGGTACCCAGTAATGTCATTCCTGAATAATTCTTCACGCTAAGATTTTGGAAGCTGTAAGTGTTTCCACTCTCTAGTTGGGTTAGCAAGTTATCCCAGATGTGTATAGTGGCAGAACCAGTGCGATCTTCAATCACACAGTCTTCTTTTACGTATCCCTTTTCGCCATTGCGTTTAATGACTTCTTTTCTTGGATTTTGACCAAGTGTTAGGTGGCCTTGTACATTGACCTTTTGATTTCTTGTCAGAGTTTGGATTTCATTCAGTGTTATATCTGTCGCACTGGAGATTGTTTCCTTGGCTTCCCCTTGCTTTGTCGATGGAGCTGTGCACAGAAAGTTGACATCACTGCTGCTAGCTTGGACAATTGAGCTTGTTTGGTTGACAAAGATGGTATCTTCTTTTTCATTAATATTGACAATTTTAGCTGGACTTTTTGTAACTTGGAAATGCAGTGCTTGAGCATGTGAATTCTTGTCAAATCCAACCACTCTTGTGAATTTTGTTGGTGATGTTTGAAGGTCAAAATTGTAGTACAATTTTCCAGACCTTGCTTTTTTAATGGGCGATAATGAGTGAACGTAACCAACGTCACTATCTGCAATAGAGAAATAATAATGTGAGAAACACATATTAGAAGTGGAGAAGAGGATATAAAGATAATGTAATGAGAGTGGAAGTAGCATTATGCAGCATGGAGCTGTTGGTTATTATTGATCTGTAAACAGCAAAATTTACGGAATTTTTCTTTATCAGTCTTTTTGCAAATAAATTGTATAATTGTTATCAAATTAAAATAGTTTAATATATTACGTTAGTTGCAGTAATAAAAAAGTAGCAGATTTTGAATTGTTTAGTAAAAGAAGACCTTCGGTGCATGAAAATGTATTGAGTTGTATTGAATGTAATTTAGGTAAGTTGTGATGATATTGACCAATAGTAAATATCTAAGACTAATGTTTCTATATATTAGGTATTTTTATATGTATCTTATTTAACGAAACGCTTCGTGAATTTGCAAAGTGATAAATACTTTACTTGGCCGCTTACCTTTTCGCTTTGAACTCTCAGCCATTCTTCTCAGCTGATGAAAAAAAAGGAAGGGAAGGGTTTAAAAAAAATGCTTCAATAAAAAAATGTGAGATCTTATTATACCACCACTTGGAAATAACACATGGAATAATTTGGGCAAGTTACAACATGCGATTTCTGAAAGATTTTTTTCAGTTAGTTTTTGTTGTAGGTGAAAGTTTTAGCCAAATAATTGTAAGGGAAACAAGAATTATTATTTTTACAGTAAATAATTGGCTCTTGTTGGCGTGTGTTTAAGGAATGGTTTTCATTAACAAATATTATATGGGAAGGCTAACCAGATGGCTTTATGATCAGTGAAATATGTTTCTAATGTTCCTGAAGTGGTATCAGCATGTGAATGTGGTAGGAAATTTGTGTATATGTGGTCAATTGTTGTTCTGTTATCAGTTGTATAATGTGAAATCAGTTGTTTATAATTTCTTTCTGTCACAAGAAGGTTATAGAGAGGTCTTCTTTCAATTTCATTCATCCAGTTAACATTGAAATCTCCAATGATAATATTGTATTGGAAGGAAATTTTGTCCAATACTTGAATAAGCGACCGGCATAAAAGTGTGAGAGAAATTTTTGGTGAACGGTAGATTGCTGTTATTGTTACATTTGGCAGGGTAGATACTTTTAGAACTGTTATCTCAATGCCATTTGTATTGGAATTGTAGGGGAAGCCAGGTGCAAAAGAGTGTCGACTATAAATTGCAGTACCACCATAGGGTCTTGTGTTAAAAACCTGGTTATCATTTCGAAACAAATGATATCCTTGTATGATGTACATGTTATCATCATCAAGTGGACTGAACCTAGACTCTGAGCAGATAATTAAATCAGCACTGTTGAAATTGTGTTCGTTGCGTAAATCGTCAATATGTTTATGAAGTGATCTTGCATTTAGAAAACATAATTTGAAAAAACATGAACTAAGTTCATAAAGGCGAGGAATACAAAGGTTAAGGGAGGCCTTTGTTCGTAATCTGACCATTTCAGTTTTAACATCCGAATGAACGTGAATTTTGCTCTCACATAGGTCCGTAATGTACAATCCTTCAATAGTTGTTACTCGACTTAACGCAACATAATGTACATGAGGTATTTTTCTTTTTGTTTCCAAATTTACAACTATTCTTGTTTCAGTATCCCCTTGAGATCGATGTACAGTTTTAGCAGCTGCTGGCCGTAAAGGAAATTGCTTTCGAACAACCCGAGCACTTTTGGTTTTGCCAACAGCAAACTGCACAGTCACAGGTTTTATTGGAGTCCAAGTGTGTTGAATTGATTGCGTATATAGATGCCTATTTTCGTGTCTTGTTCTTTGCCCTACATTGCCGTGGTCAAATAATACCCAAATTATTCCAGATGGTTTTTGTATTTGATGTAGCTGAATAAATTTAACCACTCCAGCTGCACCATTTGTAATGCCATCTTCTGTCCGTACATTTATGGCTGTTTCTACTCTTTCACCTTCACTCAGTTTAAGATTTGATCGTAGCTGTTTAGTTTTTCTTGGATCGTTAGGTATTTGGTTCATTATTTTCCTCCTTAGTTCTAAAGAATTTGCTCCAACTACACTGTCCTGTGCTTTGACATTAAACTTTTTGTTTAAAGACGCATTGTGGACTTTTTCGTTGAACTCATTAACTTTTTTGTTCTGTATAAATAAGTGAGGTGCATCTGAGGGGTATGTTGAGCTATTTGGTGTAATAAGTCTATCTTTTACTATTAAGAGATCATCGTTTGTGTGATTTCCTTCTCGAAGTCTGTTCAAAATTTCTGCAAATGCTTTACTTTCTCTTTGCCTCATGATTTCATGAAGCTCAAACATTTTAAAATGCTCTTTCCATAAGTTTGGTAGAAGTACCCCATATTGCAAATCTTCAATATCGTTAAAAATATAACCATCCATTACTGGCTTTAGCTGAAATAAATCCCCTATTGCAATGATACTAACTCCTCCAAAATCATCTTTACTGCCCTTTATATCTTTTAATCTGCAGTTTATCTGAATATTGAACATGCAGTTACCAACCATAGAAATTTCATCCACAAATATTAGTTTAAGTTTTCCGAGTTTACACCTAAGGGTATTAAGTCTACTAGAATCGAGGGGCTTGTAATTTTTTAGTGATTGATTTGCTGGTATCGCCAAAGCACTATGTATAGTGTTTCCTTTTATGTTGTAACTTGCCTTCCCTGTTGGTGCTAGTAATAACACTTTTATGTCGTGGAAATCTTCTCCTGCATTATGGTTATAATATTTTAGAGCTGCTTGATATAGCGCTTTAAACAAGGACACTGCCTATAAAAGGGATAGCTCCTCCCCCTCTTTGTCACGCAACTGCTGCTTGCAAGACTTTAATCAATATGGCGGACTATGTGAGCAAGGAGAAGGGAAGGCAGTGATATTGTTCCCAGATATCATGTGTGATGTCCGCCCCTTATTCCCAGCCACATTCACTAAATTTAGCCTAATAAAGTTAGGTAAACCCCTTTCTTACGTTATTTCTTTTCGAATGCAAGAAATTGGTGTATTTTCCGACCTTGAAAATTTGAATTTGGCGCCCACAACCGTTCCTCCAATCGCGCGAGTTCGACTCCTAACCTAGGCTCCTCGCGCTCGTTTTTTTATTTCACTGAGCCTTCAGTCCTCTAAAATGAGGTTTTTCTAGTTTAGTCATGCTCAAAGGCTTATTTTGATCGTTTACTCATCATCTTAGAGCATATTTTCGATTCATGGCGGATGACGGTGCGGAAGGTACGGTATGTTACTATCGCTCGTCCTCCTCCTTGAATCGAAATACTTTGCTCGATTCGCAATTGCTTATACTTCGTCGCTTCTTTTGTAAGTTTTTCGTTTCGCCATGGCCGATTTTACAGCAAAAAAAGCCAAACTAATGGATCGTCGAGCGAGGATTAGGCACAGTATCCAACTGGAAGTGGAGGCTGAAAGTGAAGGCCGTTTGCAACGCGTCAAATCTCAACTCCAGCACGTCAGAAGTGTCCTTCATATAAACAGCCGGACTCCGATGGGTAATCTGTTAATGATGGAGAAATTACTACAGGCTTTTCTCGATTCTGAGCAAAGAGGCATAGCCAGTCAGACCCCTTTATTTTCTTTGCCGAGTCAGAGCCCATGCGACAAGTCCGACAACACAACAAAAACTTGCGACGTTGGGATTCAAACAGATATTCTTCCTCCTTATGTGTTGGCTAGTGGGGAAAATACTACTGGCTGTTTTGACATTCACACACCCAGTAAACCGGTGGAAGACTACTTTGTTGCTTCTCATGACGCCTTACAGCATCTTGTGGCCACTCTGGCTCGTTACGACGGGAATTGTCCACTGTGTGGCTTTCCTTTAGATATGCAGTCATTTACCGTCAAACAGCACGGACATGCCGCACGAATAAGCATCTCCTGCGTCGCTGGTCATCATGTTCGATGGTATTCGAGCAGCACTGTTGCTGGAAAATTTACAGCTAATCTAAGGTCGTGTAGTTATATTTTGTTCCCTTTTTTGCATTTCATGTTATTTTAGAATATTGCAAATACTCACTCGAGTTTCCTTGCTTATTTAGGATGGTTCATGGCTTTACTTGTTCTGGTCTAACAGAGACCCAATACATAAATTCCTGTAAGGCGTCTCGCATTGGCTATGTGGAACAGAAATATATATCCACTGGTAATATAATTCATGGTTGTTCACTCTAAAGACAATTTGCTGCATTATTTTGAGTTGATATTATAAACAACCTGCTTAGCCAAATGTCATTTGTAGTTATTTCGAAAGTAAAAAAAATACGAAAAGTAAAACTACCTGATAAAGAGAAAAATAACTACAACAAATGTAAAATCTTGTCTGATATTGTTTGGATTGTGCCTTATGTCGTACCAGTACTTTCTATTTCTTTCTAATAGATTGAATTTCTCTTTTTTTGTGCCTCTAGCTTCTTTTGAGCTTGTATTAACTGGAAAGCAAATTGAAACATTTCATCATAATTATACTAAACTTTTTTTATTATTTGATTTGTCATAGTACATTCTTCATTGGGGTACAAGAATGCAGTAAAAACTGTTTATGAGAGACAGTTGCTGGAAGCGCGAACAGAGGCACAGCAAGATCCTCAGTATTTACTACGTGGTGATGTTAGTAGTTCTGTAGTAATAATATACCAGTTTATTCAATGCACATTGTCTTCTTGTAGGTTATAGGAGATTCTCTGTCTTCTCAACAAGGTGTATTTATATAACTACTTTAGGTCATCATCACTGATGCGAGGCATGATTCTAGTCGTGCAGCTCAGCATACAACTGTTTCAGCATTATCTAACAGGTAAACTAATTTCATCTGGTGTGAGAGTGGATGTGCATAATTGTTATTTTAGGTAACTGTAGTCCATCGACACACAGTTGTTAGTGTGGGTAGATAATGATATTTCCTTGTTTCTTCCTGTGTCTGAAATATTGTAGTAACAAAAAGGTTATATACAGTTTAAACTGGTCTAAAGAGGACCTGAGTGCGGCCGCATCACGAGAAGTACCCATGACCAAACAAGTTGTGGATTCCTTAGTTAATCTGGGTGAGCCAGCTTAAAATTTATTGGTTTTTTTCTTTATTTGTGTGGATACCATTTTTACTTTAAATGAGCTTGCCAGCTTCCACTTCTTTCTTTTGGACAGGTCATCAAGTTGGTGAACTGGCACATGACTATGTACCAGCCTTGAAACAGTGGGCCAGTTCCCAGGGAATAAAAAACTCATATGATAGCTGGCATGGTATGTACTATTACATGGCAATCCTTGATGGTATGAAAGCATATCGGCAACTAATTCTAGATCCAAGTTTCCATTATCTTTCTCATTTTCTTTGTGAAGGTGGAAAAGGTGTGAAGAAAGCTATCAAAAAGGTGGCTAGTGGCCTTGTTCGAGATTCTGAGAAGACTTGGTTTGCTGAATTATCTGATAAAGGTAATACTGAATTATTTCGATTACCTTATGATTCCTTACTTCCTTGAATTTTCATTTAAAAATAGAATAGCGAGAAGTATACTATTGTGTATTCTTATCACCTTGTGAAATAATGTACTTTCAGTGAAATGTACAAAGACACACATTTATTATGCTATGAAAAATTGCAATGAAGATGCCACCACATTAAGAAACTACATTACCAACATTGTGGATCATTACAAGGTAGCTTATTACAATAATAGAGTTTACTTTGGTGTTGAAAATGGTTGATTTCACAAATATATTACCTGTTGCTTATACTCTATATTAAACTTCTGCAGGGAAATCATAACAACTGCCATAAAGACTCTCGCTGTCAAGAAGATGGCTATGTTTGCAGCAAGAAACCTCTTGTCAGTGACAGAGCTATTGTTGCCTACCGGAAAGCCATCGAGGGCACAACAATCTACAAAAATGCAGAGGATTATGCCTTGGTAAATTCTTATGAACAGTTATGGAGCATCATCCTATCTAATGATCCTTTTGCCTATATTGAGCAATGACTGATGCATGCACTAATCACTAGTTCTTTACAGCAGTGGCCATGAGAGTACCATTACACAGGGTTGGTGGTAGGACTAGTACAGTGACTGGAAAGGGCAGGGGTTGATTATAACTATATAAAGTACATGTCAAGTCTTTTTTTTTTCAGTGTCGTGATACATACTGGATTGAGTCACTACACTTAGTGATGTTAATCTATGCTCCAAAGCGTATTCATTTCACTCGAGCAGATACCTATGAAATGCGAATACAGCTGGCCATTCTTGACTGGGTAATGAAATAAAGTATTCATTGTACTATCTTCTTTGACGAAGTTTACACAGTTCTGTATGTGTAGTGATATCTTTTACAATGACTATACACCCATGTGTTTTTAACATGAATGAAAATTCAATCTCTAGGAGATATTCACAGTGTTGATGAGCTGCAGAGATAGTTTCAGATCATTATAGTGCTTATATTGAGTCTATCTATTTGAACAGAATGAAAATGTGATGCGAGAGGCCTCATCTATGCAATACTACCAGACAAGCCGCCAGCCTGACAGGATTGCTCCACACAGGGTTCTCACAGAAAAGACGTTCCATTTCAAAGAGGAGATTTGGGCAACCTTTTTCTCTTCTTTATAGATGAAACCTTTTTTTTCTTTCTAGTCTTGAAAAAGCAAATTGCACAAAATAACATGCTGGATCATCACATCATTGTAACTGAATGTATGTAAATAGCTTTTATCTGTAAATAGTTTTTCACCGAGGTTTTGTTGAAATTTGCCAGTGATGTATTTTACATAGGTCCCATATGGACTAGACAGACCCGTCTTTTTTTATCAATAATACCCATTAATTATGGGAGTAGGGTTCACCAGTTTACGCCTCATCAGTGACACAGCATGTATGGACTCATATTGAGCAGCAAATAAGCTAAGGTTAAAGGAATGTATTTCTGTGAAACAAAAAAATAACAAAGGAAAACAACAACAACAACATTACAAGAAAGACCGAAAAAAAAGAAGTCGATTATGCAACCCCTCACCTCCTAGACTCTCAACCTCTCATCCCTAGAAGAGGAAGATGAATAACAATAGTCACCCTGAGAAAGAAACGCGAGGAAAGATAATTTTATATCGTCGGAGTGACCAAAAGGTGTTGCAGTTGTGAAGCAAATGAAAGAAGTATTATAAGTTGGAGTCTTCCATGGGAGTAAAATGTTGTGTCATTTGACTGAAAAATGTAACAATTCAGACTGGAGACCAAATCAGTCAATTTTTTTAACCTCAAATTCATGTTTACGGAAATAAATTCTTGATCAAATGGACAACAAAATACGCAATTCAACATGAGGAAAAGGAATATGGAATAAAATAACCCCTCGGTAGCTATTTCAAAAGCAAGGCTGCCGAAGTTTGTTGTGCTTCGTACAAAGATTTTAGGTGAAGATGAGGAGGTGGTCCTTGTCGTAACACAATGGAAAAAAAAATGAGAGATTGAGATAATTATTCCAAGAATATAATGGCTGTGCTTTATTTGAGACGTGGAGATATAAAAATTTAACAATAACAAAGTTGATAAGTACAGATCTGTAAAGGGGCATAATAGCTGAGGTATACCAGAAATATCTGATATATATAAGCTATTATGAACGACGATGGCCTTGGTAAGGGACGTTGGGTGGATTTGGCCACCGTTCACGAATGTCCTTCACCACGCAAAGCGGCATGACCTCTCGTACGTCGTCGATCATGCAGCCCAGCTCCTGCTTTCTTGCAAGGTAGGTTGGGTTTTCCCATAGCCCACAGTCTTTTAGGGTGCGCCAGAACCATTTATAATCCTTACGGCGTTTAGTGTGGTTGGTTATTCTAGCCTCGCCACGACCCATCGGTTTGAATTCCGACCGCGTTATGCAGGGGCTTCTTAGGCAAAAATCACAGGTCGAAACTGGAATGTTGTCATCTCCCTCCACTACATCATCCGATACGACCGGCTGCTGTACTTCTGCAGGAGACGCGACTTCGTATCTTGCCGGGAAGATGCGAACTGGTGTAGGCGGCGCAGACGTATCATCATCTCTTGGCACAGCGAAACGTTTTCGGCCTGGAAAGAAAGGTGAAAAAAGTAGTTTTTTCTAATGAGCGAACAGAGAAGAGGGTTAGTAATATTCTGAAATAAATACGAGGTCGTGTAAAGTACTACAGATGATACAGAAATCTGCGAGAAATTTTCACTACTTCAAGCGCCAAATGCTGTGTCCTAATGTAACGCTTAGTTTAGGGTTATGGAATTGCTGTACACAGTGAATTTTTTGTTTCTTTGATAAAAACTGCTGATGGAATTGTCTATAAAGTTTAGATTTGGCCGAAACAGGATATGGTATGACCTAACCTTGGTTGAAAGGGCATGATCAAGTTGCAAGTGATAATCGTTGTAAACATGGCGCGCTTTTCAAAAATGAACTAATAGAACTTATATAGTATATATATATATCAATAAAGAAGCTGTAATAACTTTTTTACAAAAGCGAAGGAATATCCTACGGTGTATTCTGCGCAACCATGATGTTGGGGGAAAATTTTAGCCGATAAATAAAAGGTAACAATACATTGTTCAAGAGCATCGCAGTACTAACCGTTCCCAGATTGAACCCGTCTAATGGAGACAACTTCACAAGCATCCTGCAGGCCAAGTAGACGGATAATACATTCTTGCTTCTCCTCCGGTATTTCAACAGTTAACTAAAAGCAAAGGAACCCAAAATACAGCTGAAAGTAATTTCAAGACAGACAAAAAAAGGCCCAAAAAGATAGAATTTAACTGAAACAAAAAAACGCAAAAAAAAAGACTCGCTTCAAACATTCAAGGACGGTTTTACTCACCCTCACTCGCTTTGCAGCATTGGTGGCAGGAGCTCCTAGCATTTTTCTCTTTTTTCTCTAGTCACTATCACAACCTTTTAGTAGCCGCGCTAGCAAAGTCTTGTATCGTGATACTAACTCACTCTATGATGTTGACGGGTCGACGTCTAGAGTCAAATGACTGACGGCTCGTCCAGTCCAAGGTTCCTTATATAGGCAGTCTCCGTGTTTAACGAGCCAAGATTTACCAACGCCAGCTCCTCCACTTAGAAAGCTGTAAAATGGCTTGTCAGACGTTTTAATGAGATGTAAAATATGATAAAAGAACTCCTTCTGCTGTTTGTTTAACTTTTGGACCATTTGTCGGTATTCTTGATCAGGCAGTTCGTTTAATATAAGAACATCATCATTAGCTGTATGTGGAGTGATGCCAATGTCTTCTGATAAATCATACGTTTCATTGAAGTCAGGATGCAAGTCATTTAGACCTTCAGTTTGATCTTGGAGTTCTGTATGTTGTGTGTTTGGTGCAATTGTATCAAAGGAATTGTCGTTTATATCTTTCAAATGTTTTTGAATTTCATCTAGTTGTTGACTGAAAAATGCATACTGGGTCATCTGTTTTGAGATTTCGTCTTTTAAAAGGCAGAAGCGTTCTTCAAATGTAGAGCAATTCCGTATGAGGTCTGTCTTTTCATTTCTCCATGGAGAAAAAAGCATAATTAATTCACGGTAATGTTTTTCGGGGTTAGTCTCTTTGTTAAACCAAACACTTCTTATAATCCTTGCTTTTGACCGTTTCTTACTTTTATCAGCGTCTTCATTATTATTCTCAGAGTTATCATCACTATTTTTTTCATCAATACAGTGTTCCTGTAGTAGACTATCAGCATCAAATTTTCGTCTTTTCTTCCTATAAGGTTTTCCATATGAATCATACCATGCTGCCCAATCTGCCAAAGTCACGTGAGTAAGGTTATGAGGCCTTTCAGTATATCTTTTGAGAAGACCTCCGGTGTGTATGTCTTCACAATCATCTTCCATCATTTCAATTTCATTCATAGACTTCAATAGGTCAACTCTTTCATCGGGAGGCGCAGTAGGTATAAATATTACTTGTCGTGATGATTTTTTCATTGGAATTTGAAGCACTAAATAAACTGCTTCTTGGGCTGATATTTCTACACTGTTCAGAAATTTATTGCCTATATCTCTTACTTGCTGTTTTATGCTAGCATTTCCATTCTTAGCCTCATCACACGCCTTTCGAAGTAATTCACTCATACCTTTCTGTGCTTTTGATATATAGGATACAATGTACACTGCACAAGCATAAACATCAAGGATAAATTGTATATCCATGTTAGCTCTCCACGCGCTGAGACACGGTGCATTGTAGTTGTTAATTCTTAACTCATTTGGCTTCCTTTTTAGGAATACAGTTGGAGAATTAAGTGATGAACGCAATGCTAGTAGATAATCTTCTTCCGTTACATTTAGTTGAGACAGAAGCTCATTAAAAGTAATACTTTGACCTTCTTTTAGGTCATTTAATTCTTTCTTAATACGTGTCCACATTTCTTTATAATTTTTAAGCAAGTGTGGTTCAATGTCCTTATCAAGAGGATGCAAGATCTGAGTTGTTTCCATAGGAGGCTGTGGATAGTTGAATCTACATTCATTTTTCTTTCTTTTCCTACACGAATGTGAATGTCGATGAATTTGCCTGTTCACTAAGGTGATTAGGTTTAAATTGCCAGATGGCTTTTGGCAGGTAATAATGCTATCAATGAACGAGATGACTTCATTATCATCGTCGATTCCAAATATTGGTGCATTTTTTATCCATAGCAACATGTGGATATGAGGTGAACCTCTTTGCTGATATTCAACTCTATAAAACCAATCAGAAATTGATCCTAACGGTGAAACATTACTCATGAGAAAAGTGCTTAAAAACTGATTGAATTGGTAATCAAAATGTCTTGCACATGTTACTGGATCGCTTTGGATTAATCTACATTTCTGTTCCCAATTTAAGTTCACAAGTTCATTATCAGAATATTCTTTACCATCCACCAATTTACCAAGAATTTTTAATAGGTGTATCCACTGTGTCTCTGCAGAAGAAAAACTACAAAATAGAGTTGCTGGGCCTAGCTGTCTTATCATTGCAAAGAGATCTTTTTTAGCAGTTTCAAAATAAGGCGGGGAACCTCGTAATGCTCTTAAAAATTTAAACCCTTCATCAAGATGAACTAATTTTTCTAAAGCTCCTTGCTTTTTTAAATGCCCAGCAGTAAGAGAACTGTTGAGACCTTTGCATTTTCGCATTGCAATCTGCGATTTACCTAAGAGAATTTTCATTTGTAACTTTTTGGCTTTAAAAAAAATATTTTCGACGCACATTGCTGCTCTTCGATCGGAACGTCGCAATTCAGATTTACATATATCACTATAATGAACTGGTACTAGTCGTTTGTCATTTTCAGTTCGTTTTTGACCTAAAAATATACCAGGGTATGCTAATTCCTCAGAAAATTTGTCTCTAAAAATACTAAGAGGAGTAGAGCCTTCAGCTGGTGCAACATTAAGAATATTCGCGCGTTCGTTTTCGTCTAGAAAGTCAGTAGCTGTTAACATGGTGTCTGTAACTCCTGCTGGTATTTCATCTTCATCCTCACTCCAATTATTCTCATTTATACATAATAACTGATTATCTGCAGTTTTATTTTCAGAATTGCATGTGATCACATTGTCACTATTTTCTAAAGACTTGTTGTGAGGCTTATCTTGAGTTCTCGAAATATTCTCAACAAAATTTGATTGCCAGTCACAGTTAACAATTATTCCCTCTTCTTTGTAAAGATCACTATTAGTGATAAGCCAATCGGCTGCTTGCACCACTTTATGCGGTCTTACATTCAACGATAATGCAAAACTCTTATATTGCAATTTTCTTTTCAACTGTACTTTAATTGTTCCAGTTTCATTTTCTAACCTAGGTAGTAGGTTGACTGTGCTACTGACATCTGCTGGTACATTAACAATATTTCCATTTATTTTCAATTGATTTCCTCTTGGAGCTTGCATTAGTTTTACAAATGCTAATCGTGGGGCAAGTAATCTCCATTCTAACTCATTTAAGTCCAAAAATGGCGGTTTAGTTTGAAATTGCATCCCATTAACAGCAGCAAATGGTGGAACTTTATTTTTTTTTAAATGCATTTTGCATGTGTTACATAACCACTCTTTGTTGTCCACACTTGTTTTATTCAACAGACATTCGGAAACATTTGGATTACTTAATCTAAAATTGTCCGCAAGGGAAACACTATGTTTGTACCATAATTGATCACAACAAGTACAGATGTAAAGTGGACCTTTGGAGACAATAGTATGAAAATTGGAAATTAGATTATCAATAGACCTTTCATACTGTTTATTTTCATGAAGTCTTTCTTCTGTATCATTCTTTTCTGCAAATACTGGTTGCTGTAAATTTTTAGATTGTGGAAGTGCACCTGATGTATGTTTGTTTTGTGCAGCAATAAACCGTTGTGTGTTTTTGGGTTGTGGGAGTCCTTCTGCTGTAGTTTTTCTTTGTTCAGTTTGCCGTTGCTTTGTGTATTTACATTGTTTGGATAGCTTTTTTTCTCCACAGTCACTATTTTTATTGGCGTTTCTTTTTTGTGTGTTTTTGGATTGTGCAAGTTCCTCGGCTGTGGATTTTTTTTGGACACTTCGCCGTTGCTGTTTGTATTTACGTTGTTTGGATAGCCGTGTTTCTCTACACTCATCGTTTTCATTGGCCCTTCTTTTTCTCATATATGTCCTGAAATAATCATTTTTGTGATACTCAATGGCGGAAGAACTCTTTGATTCATGTATGCTAGTGCTGCAACTGTTGGTTATTTGTGTTCTAAATAATTCTGGAACATCCGGAACTGTAGAGACATAATGAACCTCATTTATGTGACCTAAGTAAATAGTCCTATGCTCTCCTTGTAAGGTCACGGCAGGTTCAATTATTGTCCTCTCTGTAAAATTTTGATGAGATTCTATGATATGCAGTGTTATACCTAGTGCATTTGCTACAGCCTGCACTATGAGACCATCACACCATGTTCCTTGCATGGACATAGTATTTAAATAGCCTAACCATGAATTTGCAACATTGCTCTCAATAAATTCTTCTGGGTGTTCCCTAAGGTACTGAATACCAGCATCTCGAATTGCAAAATGACAATCTGGAGTGCCACACAACTGATGTGAAACAGCTTTAAAAAAACAATCTCCATCACCACCAACATCTAGTGGCCTTAAGCCGATCGTTCTTAATCTTTGTGTTAATACAGCAAATGCCAATTGTGTGGGTCCTGGATTCAGTTCAATATCACCGGAAATTAACAGTTTCCTTCTTGCTACACGAAATATATCTTGAAGTAGTGATGACCTTAATGAGATATGTAATTTACTCTCTCTTTGAAAAAAAAAGGAATTTGAGTAAGAAATAATTGGATATCTCTTTAAAATCTTTCGTCCTGAGGAGCTAATCTTATCAAATGAACTGTTTTTGATTTCTTTGTTTTTCGCTGAGGTACTCAAGCAGACTACCTTAATATTACGACGCTTACAATAAAACTTGCTGAAGAAACAATCTTTTCTATATTTATGCATCACATAGTAAGTTTTATAGTTAGCTGCTATGCTTCTTAGTCTAGATGAAGGGGGAGACAAATTCCTGAGTGTTAATTTTCGAGTTCTTCGAAGCACTCGTTTCTTCATTGACTTTAAAATCTTTTTCAAATTTATCCTAGATGGTTCACGGCTCCTACTTTTATACGCTTTGTAACCTCTTTCTCTTTGTCTTACTGTTTTCCTCCAATTATTCTCATGTATATCTACTTGATGCAAGTATGTAACATATACATCACGACCTCCATCGTCTTTTGTCAAGTGCATGCTCACCATATGTTGACTTTTGTCACACAGATTCTCGAGAACATCGACAAATTTCATACGATACTTGTATTTAACACTTTCTGTAAAGTTTAAAGAAAATTGAAGATTGAGGACAGGAATATATAAAAAAAGTTTTCTTGAAGCCAATTTATTCCTGCGAAATGTGCAAAGTAATTTGTGGCAAATCAAGTTGACATATTTTGTATTGCTGTTGCGCAAAACTGCAATTGCTCGCATTCCTTTCTGACTGCAAAACTCTGTTACTTTTACACATTTAGAAAGATCGAGAACATATGGAAGGTAAAAACGGTAACTAAAAGACAGTAGATTTGAAAACAACCCAAAGTATAGAGACGAAAGTAGAAGGTTAGGGAAAGGAATATGGGAAAAAAGATCCCTTAAATCCAATTTATTCTTGTGGACAAGATGAAGATATTTTTTTACAATTGCCCGCATTCCTTCCTGACTACAAAACTCTGCCTGATCACTTACACAATTGGCGAGATCGAGAAAATATGGAAGGTAAAAACGGTAACTAAAAGACGATAAATATGAAAATAGCCCAAAATTAAAGTTAAAGAAACAAACATACTGTTCTGGAGAGCTCACAACTCTTAGTAAGCTTACTGCTTTTTTGCTTTTCTCTAATGAGTAGGACATTTTATTTGTATTCTGCTTTTGTAACCGTGCTAGTGTGCCTCGAGTTTGAGACCAAAGTGGGTCGATTTGTGCCCGAAGTGGGTCTATTTTTGACCAAAGTGGGTCGCTTTGTGAATTTCTAAACATCTTCAAGGTACTGTGAACAACAGACAGCGTTGTTTCATCGGGTGCTAGAAGAAAGCAATTACGATGCATGTCTCATTCATTGGCCGATTAAACTGCTGCGAAGTAAATAACGCTCCAAAACATTAAATTGTTTCTCCAACTTTTTACGTGAAAAGTTAATTACAAAAACAAATTACAAAACTAAAACTTACCCTCAGCGAACACGCTCCGTATATTCCCACTGCTCTGAAGTCTTCACCGCACGCCCGAACGAACAACATACAATGACTGCACTGAGTTACCTCGTTCCATGACTTCACTTTATAGGGATTTATGTTCGGACATATTTAATCGCTCTGTTTCACTTGTGATTGGTTGAGATTGGAAGTGCGATAATTTATTGACTACCTACGGATTATCGATTTTAACAAACTTTTTCTACACTTTTCATGATGTTCATGGCTTAGTGTCTTCTGCGCAAGCGCAGTAGACACAAAAATAAATGATCCTGGCACTTTTTCGGCGCTGATCATCGAAAAGTTTCAAATCGTCCACAGAACGCTTAATCGTCGACTCTTTTCAAGGTGCATGCTTAAATGTGGGATGTATGACGGCAAAAAAAAAAAAAACAAAAATAAACACTCGCAATGTGATCCTCAGTTCGCTGCCTTTGCCCCATCGCTTCATGCTCAGTCTCAGTCGGGTAATTCATTAACTTTTATTTCATCCCAGATCCCCGCGGCTGTAAAACTGTAAAAATGGACGTATAGTAAAAAAGGAAAACGGTCGAAGGACGGGCTTCTGAGTTCGACTTCATCCAACTTCATTTTTTTCACGGTGACATACGAGACTCACGGAAATATGACACTTTTCGGGGGAAACAAGCCGTTCTATTTATAAATCTACTCGGGAAAGGGTTGACTCAAGAAATTAATTGAGATGGAGGCTCCATTGGATGGGCTCCTGCTTTGAGAATAAATTTACTACATCATTTTGTAAAAGACGTTCATCGGAGTTAAAAATACCTCTAACAAGTAGCTTACTGGACTTTTGGGGTTTGTAATTTCGTTATCTTGGTCTACCTTACCCTAACTGATTGATTGAGCGCCGCTACTCGAATAAGCGCCGCGGTGATAATTTTGGTGTTTACAAATTTCAAGTCAAGATTTCAAGTTGTCTAGATCTCAAGATGTCGAGATGTGCAGTTCAAGAATTGTTAAAAAAGAACGCTGATACTGCAGGCTCAAATTAAGGCAAGAGTGTACCGGTAAGTTCATGTGAGAATGCAATGTCTGCGCGATTATCGGAGGTGAAACGAAGAGTGAAGGCCAAGTATATATTCAAGGATATACAGTTTAATGATTCAAGAAGATTACATGAGCAAAGCCTGACGTCAACTGATTAATCGTACAATCACATCAGGATATATACGCCACTTTATACGCATTTCCCATAATGCACCTTATTTGCCCCCCCCCCCACCCCCTCAATTTTGCATAACCTTTGTTTTTTATTTCTCCTACGTATTACAGCCGTCCCAAGAGAAATTGAACCTTGATTTTCCCATACATTTTCTGTAATAATTCTACAGTATCTAAATTACCAGGAGCCCATGGGCTCCTGAAATTACAAAAAATGTATGGAAAAATTGAGGTTT
>BOPM01000317.1:355944-369077 GCA_022179025.1 Porites australiensis | reverse complement strand
GTTATCCAGGATAAAATTCCCATAACGCATACTAAAGTACACTCAATAAAAAAATTTGAATAAAACCGCAGAAACAAAATGAATTGTCAATGTCTGTTGTAGTTGGCTTTGAATGACGTCATCGATAAAATGGTTTGTTGTCAAAAGGTGGTCTTGATTCGTGATGGCGTCGGTAAAGTTCATCGTGGTTGCGTGTTTGGTGGCTATTCTCGGCTATTTTATTCACAGGGAACTGCAAATGGAAACTTTCGCTTTTACACTAACCAAGCACATACCGGCAAAGCGCTCTGATGTTTACCGAAAGTTTTTTGATGAACCAGAATTTTGGTTGAAAGTGCACCCCAACTGGTAAGCAAAATTAAGTTTGTGTGACGTACCTCCTGAACTTGAACCCCAACTCCTAATCGTGAACTAAAACCTTCAGTCTGGTGTCAGACTCAAAGGCACCTGCAAATTATACGCAGTCATCCTCTGTTAATTTGTCTTATCTACCGTGATGTGCATAATTTTACGCCTACATAGAAATGTAAACAAGACTTTGAAACGAAATGTCAACGGTAGTTTAAGTTTGATTCCCGCATAAAAAAGAGCTTTTGTGAGAGTTTTTTTTTCTGGGCATTAAGCTTTTAATTTCTCGCTTACAACGGGAAAGTAGATCATATTATACGTAAAAACGTCTGCTAACTTTAAACTATAAAGCGAATCGTGCGTGACATTTGGCATGGAGGGAAAAGGTTACCAACAGCCATCAGCCAGTCTCACGATGGTTTTTTTGTAGTTTTGTGAACAGATCTTAAATCGAAATATAAATGTATCAAATATAATCTCCACTGAACCTAATTCTAGGGCTTTTCATTTCAAATTATTTTGCATCTACAATAAAGTTGTCTTTTCGGCGTGACAAATCCCATCATTTAACAGGTCACGCGATGTTTTGACAATAAATTGAAAGTAACAAAGTTTTTATATCATAGCTCAGAGCAAAATTACTAAACGTTACTTTTAAGGCATTTCAGTTTAAAATAATGTTGAGCTGTCCTTTTGTGATTTGCGTCGGATTATTGCAGAGCTAATTATGCACCAATCATTTGAGCCACCCCACCCCGTTGGTGGATACCCGGGGCAAACCGGGGGTTTTCACCTCGTTTTCACTCACTTTAGGTTTCCCGGTAGTCGAGGAATACACCTTTTTCCGCGGCTTCGCTATACAATGCATGACGAAGGATACACGTTCAAGTAGTTCCCCAAATTACTCGTGCGTGAGAATGGCAGAGGAATAAAGGTGAATACCCCGGGTATCCCCCAATTGGGGTGCGGGGAGGGTGGAGGGGAGGTTCAAATGACTGATGCATTACATGCTGTTTTATTTCCAAGGGAAATACAACCCTATGCTAACTGACATCTACAGGTTTCGTTCTGACCGCGTTTTTAGGGAGCCAGTAAGGAAGACGTTTCAGAGCGAAGGGCGTCAGCCGGAAGTGAAGAATTTTCCCTTTTAATATGCCTTGGCGTTACCAAATTTGAATTCTTAAAGTGGCTATGTCACGCCTGGCGCATGCACAAACCAATGAAAACAAACCTGAAAAAGTCAACCCGACTTTTTCAAGTTCTGTCGGAGATTTTGGAAGGCTGTTTTTATCTGAGACGAATTGCCTGAAAATGTGGTCAAAATCACGCCCCAAGATTGACAAAAAGGGCACTTCCAGTTGACGTGCATCGCTCAAAAAAGACGTTGTTTAAGCTCCCTTTTCTATTTTAGCGTGGGCATAACCAACATCATCAGATCGCAAGACAAGGATGGACGAAAAACAGTTCAGTTTAACTTGCATGAGGAGGTGCCAGGCCCCTTTTTTGGATATCCCAGCAAGGTCCATGCTGAAGTACCCATGACTGTGAAAGAAATGCAAGAAAATGAAGCTATCCACATGTCAACCATCCAGTTTCACGGTTGGCTTCAATTCGATCAAGAGTTTCGTTTCTCCGATGCAAAAGAAGGTGGAATGATGCTTGAAGAGCGCTGTCAGTATACATCTGCGAAGACTGCTATAAGATATATCGCACCTATAGCGCTCGCCCAGCACAAAGACATTATGGAAAACACCAGAAAATATTTCATGGAAGTTGAAACAAAGAACTCCTAAGAAGTTTTGTATCGTTATTCACTTTTCTCTGACAGTTTCTTTTAGTTCGACTTGTAGGCAAGTCTAGTGTTGTACAACAGTTTTAAACGCTTAATCCTCTCTTAATGCTCAGCCGAAGATAATGTCAAAGTACGTATTCTTTCACTAAAAATATCAATTGTTATAAAAGAACAAACATTGAGTCATCATGTTTGTAAAGATTTTTCAAAAATGGGTGAGTAAAGTGTTATCTTGTTGAATTTTTAGCTATAGATGTTTTCAGCTTCTTCGGTACGCTCAGAAAACAGCCGACATTTCGCAACAGCATCACCGGGTTTCCCGCAACCTCGTCCGCAGGGTGCTTTCCTCCAGAGCCAGGGAAAAGCGCCCTGGGGACGAGGTTGGGTTTCCCGCGAAATAAAGCCTGTGATGGGGTCGCGAAATGTCGGCTATTTTCCGTGTCAAGCGCCTCAAGCCTCCCTGCCTCACATGTTTTTCTTGTCAAAGAAAACTTGTAGAAACGCAATCTTTTCGCTAGCTACGTGGTATCAGTGTGAATCTCATAGGGCGCAAAATTCAATTAAAATAAGCATTTTGTTTAGGACTTGAAATAGACAGCGGCTGAGGAGAGCTTTACAGAACTTTTCGCGATTTGAGTAAATCTGTCGGAAAACTTTCACGGCGGTGGTGTGCCGACTTTTTTGAACGTCAACTTCAAACTAAATCCTCCATGCGATCATTTAGTTAAAACTTTTGTCGCTGCAAATTTATTTGCCAGTGACTATAGCTATTTGTCCAGTTTATCCAACAGGTGCATAAAAAAATAATTTAGCCCGGTCAAAGGTTGCTTTGGTAGACTTTAAGTCCCTTCGTCAGATAAGCTCGCTCCGCTCGCTTACAAAAACCTAAAAAGCTCCCTCCGCTCACTTTAATTTGTGAGGTCGACTGTTTGTGGGAAGTCTAGTGCTATTGTTCCTCGTTTAGTTTGTCGCTTCTATCAATTCAAGGGCTCTAACAAACCTTAAACGCCCGAAGGGCCGAAAACAAATTTTTCTTGACCAGGCCCCCCTTATCTCAGGGTCTGGATGACCAGCCTGACCTGAGATTATAAATAAAATTCTGGCGGGAAACGCGAAACGATCCGCTCTTCCCAAACCCCTTGGATTGTTCTTTTTGCCAGTTGTCACGTGGTCGATATATTGCCTCATAGATTCGCCATGGCGTCGGTAAAGTTCATTGTGGGGTCGTGTTCTGCGGTTGTTCTGGGTTACTTTACTTACAGGGAACTGCAAGTTGACACTCTCGACTTTACACTAACCAAGCACATCTCAGCAAAACGATCTGATGTTTATCGGAAGTTTTGTTATGAACCAGAATTTTGGTTGAAAGTCCACCCGAATTGGTAAGCGAACCGGGGTTATGTTTTTATTCGATGTAGGTGATTTTGTTTCGGGGAGTATATTTATAAACATGATTTTCGCATATAGCAGATCTTAGATCGAAATATAAAAGCAGCTTAAATCTCTTCGCAACAAAACTAAAGGATTTCTTTAAGCTTTTTAAACGGAAAACTTGTCCATAGCGTTACTTCTCATAACATTAGGTCACGCGATGTTTTCAATGATAAACAATACAATCAAACAATAAAGATGCGCTTTCAGAAAACAGTGATTACGACAACTGATATTACAGGATACAAGTGCTATATATTACACGAGTGAAAAGCTAATAATTAAAAAAATACAATTTATCGTGAAGAAACATTACTTATTGAGACCTTTTCACTTCTTTGATATCAGGTTAGTGTGTCTTTTGGTAATATTCTGCAGATTAGGCGAGAGCTATACATACTGCTTTCTAAGGGACAATATAACTCCATGTAGTATCATTTATTCACAAGTTATGTTCTGTTTGTTTACCTCTTAATTTTAGCGTTGGCGTGACTAACATTATCAGATCGCAAGACAAAGATGGACGAAAAACAGTTCAGTTTGACATGCACGAAGAGATGCGCGTGTTAGGAATCTCCAGCAAGTTTGAAATTCAACTGACTGTGAAGGAACTCCAAGAAAATGTAGCTACCCACATGTCAGGGAGCCTTTTTAAAGGCTGGTTTCAATTTAATCAAGGATTTCGTTTCACTGATGCTAAAGAAGGCGGAATAATGCTTGAGGATCGCTGTCAATATACAGCTCCCAGGTTTTTTGCGAGATATATCAGAGGTGTAGGTCTCACCCAGCACACTGCAATTACTGAAAATACCAGAAAATATTTTATGGAAGTTGAGAAACAGAACTATTAAAAGAAAGACTTCACTAAGACAAATCATCCGTGCTTACTTTTAAAATATTCAACTTTTTCAGAAAAAAGACTGATCCATCACTCAGTATTAAATGTTCCTTGGCATGAGCAGCTCAGCGGATTTCAGTGCTCCAATCCTACGCATAAAGTGATAGAAAGTGAACTGGGGGAATTAAATTTAATTCTTGTTCCGTCACTATTCTAATTGTTTAAATATGACAGAAGTTCGTTTTCAAAAGTGACCCGCCAACGTGTGTCACTGATTCCTTTCACAAGACAATATTAGCCTGTCTCCTCCTCCCTCGCTTTTATTTTTTCGCGCTCTTTTTTACTTCGCACCGCTCCCCACTATCTGAACGCCTGGAACAGGTTAAGACAATATGGAAATTTAACGGCATGTTCAAAAATCCCTATTCTCGAGAAAGTCTTTGAAAAGACTCTTTTTCGGTGACCGATTTCACCTAATGCTTGTGGACAAAAAACAAATCTGAAAATGAAAAAAAAAATCATTTTCGAAGCTAAAATGGATAAAAACTTCGTTTCCTCAACACTCGCGCTTTTCTTGTCAAATTAAACACTGATGTCCGATCTCAGCTCTATTATCTATCAAACTATATACATGTAGTGTTAAAGAGAAATAATACGTTGGTATTTTATTGTGTTGATTGGAAAGCTTTTCAATTGGTGACATGAAATAAAAACAAGAGAGGTAGGGGGAGTGAGAATAGAGGGAAACAAAATTGTTAGCCATGACCCAAGCAGTCCTTAGTGAATAAACTACTTTTATAAACACACAGAGGGGCCCTGGTTATTTAACAAAACAGCGTTCTAAGCTATTTTTAGTTTTCTTAACCTTTTTATCTGAACACTTTTTATCGCGAGCAGGTTCATGAAACCATATAGCGTAGACTAGAAAAGCGTTTTTCTTCTTAAAATAACCCAGTTAGGAAGAGATCTGTACGCCAAAAGATTTCTTAAACCGCGGCCTAAGTAAGTGAAGTAAGAGTCTCCGAGTCATTTGCATCCGCACGCGGTTTACATCTCTAAATAAAAATTAAAAAGGGTAATACTGGGTAACACTTTTTATCACGTCTTCTAACCAAGAAAACCGATTAGCCGTATGAAGATTTCTAACTAAAAAAGATCCTTAGATGGCAATTGTCATACCCACAAGAAGGGCTCTGCACCTCAACATCACCTTATATCGAGGAAAAACTAAGTAAACTCTGGGCTACTGTTAGACAAAATTTTTGACGCCTTGAGCTTTTTCTCAGTTCTTTATAATCACACAACCAAATAATCAATCAAGAAGTTGAATCCCTTGATATCTTGAAGGTGGAGCCGTGTAGTTTCTTCAAAAAGACTTAAACCTTTTCCCCGCCTCATTAAAAATAGCTGAGGTGCTGAAAGAAAGATAAAACAAAAAAAGGGGAAAACGTCTCCGAACAAGTTACCGACGGGGTAGTGGGCCAGGATGCAAGGCTGGGAATTCGAAGACCTAGGGACCCAGGGGCCCCACTCACATATTTTAATGACGGGGGGGTCCGACAGAGGTTCATATTTAATACCCAAAAAAATCCCAACTTCAGAATTTGTCTACCCAAAAAAATTTTTACTTTTTTTAACATACCCAAAAAAATCCCTCAGTGTTTTTACATCAGCAAATTTTATTATTTATCTTCTGGAAAGCTAAAACATGCCAACTTCAACTTTGGTTTTGGTCAAAAACAAAACTATA
The DNA here is from genome assembly GCA_022179025.1 of Porites australiensis. Taxonomy (NCBI): domain Eukaryota; kingdom Metazoa; phylum Cnidaria; class Anthozoa; order Scleractinia; family Poritidae; genus Porites; species Porites australiensis. The sequence goes on along the minus strand of BOPM01000317.1, from coordinate 362,918 downwards.
AATTGCGCTTATGTTATTTTTGATTTGAGCTGATGAAAAATACAATACCCCAAAAAATCCCTCTGTTGTTTTCGCGACCCAAAAAAATCCCGGCGTCTTTCATAGACCCAAAAAAATCCCTTTTGGCCAAAATGTCAGACCCAAAAAAATCCTTCCCCTGTAGGGAAGGTGACCGGTCAGTATGATGAATTACAAGTAAATCAACAATTGTATTACGGATCCTAACGGAAAAATGTTTTTGTCTTCTTTTTAGATAACATTTAGGATTTTTATCGCCGATCCAGGAGTGCACAAGATCGAGCACTCAAGTTTCAGTTTTCACTAACTACGTCATATATGTACTTATAAAGTGTATCGTGCATTTCAATATCATGTTTTTAAAATGGCGGATCATTCAGCTGATCCTTCAACAGTGATAAAGCAAGCCAGGTAAACAAGCACTTCTCCATTTAAGCCTGGGTTTTCGTGTACTTCAAGATCTCTAAAATTATATGGGGTATTCTTCTTATCCTCAGGCTTTTACAGGAACCAGAGTTCAAGGACTTCTGCACCAAAGTTTTGGGAATTTTACAAAGTCGTGATCGTGGTTTCGAGTGTACAAATGTTTTAAGGCGATTGTTTTTGTTATTAGCAGCAACAAGACAGAGAAGAAGGTATGTTGCCTTAAATGAATGATACACGGTTTAATAGCGTAGAAGAAAAGAACCAGACCAGCATTATTGTTACAGTATAATCACCATGCATCAGTGTATTTTGATCAGCTGACCTGATCATGAACCGTTCGTCCGGCCTTAGCATCTATTGCTGTGCAACAGATGTAACAAAGAAATTGTCGAAGAGAAGTTCGCTAATGATGAATCAAACTAGGAAACCAGTGATAGGGGCCTAATGAGGGGATGTTCCAGTTTTTACTTGCACACATGCCCTACGCTCGTTAAGATGGTTGGAATCCAAAGCCATATGTTTTTGTCAGAGCCCTTCTCTGAGGAAAAATGTAAACCACCTGTTAAGAAACCTACCATACCTTGGTGGTGGTGGTGGGTGGGGAGGGTTAGGGTTAGGGTTAACCATCTTTTTTTTTTGTCAGAGCCCTTCAAAAAACTTGTTCGAAGATTCAGATATTGTCGACCTCTCTGAGGAAAAATGTGAACCACCTATTAAAAAATCTAGCATACCCTGATGGTGGTGGTGTTGGAGGGGGGGGGAGGGGTTGGGGATGAGAGTAGAAAGTGAAATGTCCTGATTGGAAAAGATATGAGAATTTGTAGCAGGGGCAGCCATGCTGGATAAAGGCCCTGATTGGTCTCAGGGAGTGTTGGGTAACAGGAAGTCCCTTTTCAGGCTGATGAAATAAGTTGACCATCCAGGGAGGAGTCCAGATCACTCTCTGGTGAGGTGAAGGCCATTCCTTTAGCGAGCCACATAGAATCAAGGGAACGTGTATATAGGGTAGGACTCTCCTGAGCAGAGCAAAGATCAGACCAGATGTTCCCACCCTGAAATGGATATTTCTTTCCAAAGGCTACAATCTGAGTTTAATTATTAAGCCTTACAAAGTGGTATTTTTAGGAGAGTCATAATTTAATCCCTCCTCTCAAATTAAGGGAACATTTATGACTCCCCTAAAATTACCTGTGTAGAAGGCAGGGTTGTCACTAAGATTGCAAGATACCGGGTAAATATAACAAGTAGGCAGGGAATCAAACAGCTAGGGATTTATTTTGGTTCCATTTTTCTTCTATTTTCCAATGAAAGTAGCCTAGGGCACATTCATGGTAGCTGGGGGAAATCCCTGGCTCCCGGCTCTTAATGACAGCCCTGAGAAGGCTTCCATGATCAATTCAGTGCAAAAACAACAACAAACCAACAACACACATTCAATTTGCACACTCATTTCTATGATGTACTTAATTAGTTACTCTTTCCATTTATGCCAGTTTACCAACTCAATTGGTTGATGAACTGAAAAATGTTGCCAGTGAACCTGAGCAAGGCTCTAAAAGGTTGCGTCTTCTGTGTGCTGCTATCTTACGTGAGATAACTCCCACCAGCCAGCTTGTTATTGCAAGTTTGGATCCACCCATAGAACAGAGGTGTATTCCAATAATCCTACCGCTATCTTGGGTACAGGTAGGTGTGGTTGTGCTTTTGCTTTTAATAAACTGGTGTTTTGATCTTTGTCATTTTTTTCACAGCATCACTTGATTGTTTTACAGAGGTGTTGTTATTTGATAGATTTGGAAGTGTTCATCTCTTTTTTTGGTTGTTGTTTCCTTTATTTAAGCAAAGCAAGGCACTGTATTGTGCTCTCCACCCAGGTTAATTTTGCAGGTGGAATTTGCTCTCATAAAGTGAAACATGTTAGTTTCAACTTTATTTTGTAATTTGTATGTACCAGGTAATTAAAATAAATCACACACTCAATACACATGTACATGAAGGATCACAAGCAAATCCTTATGAACCGATTCGCGGTCATGTAGCACTGTGTGACTTCACTTTTTTGGTTGCACGGTGGCACAGTGCTTATGCATGCATCAATCCTATAGCGTTCACAAATCCATGGAGCATAGGAAGCCAAAAATTGTGTGCTACATAATGGTTGCATAGTCAAATATTCTAAAACACTGCTAAAATGATGCCACTTTATCTCTCGCTTGCACCCACTATCGCAAAACTATCTGCACTGAAGAAGCCATGCAGGAATGTTGCAGATTAAATACAATGTACTTTTGGCACAATATGTTAACAATATGTCAAAAGTAGTTTTAGAAATAATGAGAAAAGCAGTCTGTTTTTAATATTTCTTGCAATGAAAGCGAGAACTTACCGTAGCAAAATTTTTTTGCCTGGCATGCAGTGCGAAATTTCCATCGTGATTTAGGCCATTAAGTGGCTTGTACCACGTGAATTGAATGATCGCAGCACAGCGAGCAAGACAACATTTTTGTCTCGCTGATGCAAAGGTCAAACAATACTCAACTCGCTTTCTTTTTTACCGAAAATCTGCATAACTTTACCGAGACAAATTTTATCTTGCTTTCAACTTCCCTTTCATACAGTGATATTTCTCATTGGGCCCTTGACTCCTTCTGATGTTGCAACTCCCCTCTACTACCCCTTGAACATTGCACCACTTTGGTCTTTTATTTATTTAATTATTTTATTTATTTTCAGGGTCAAGATAGAGGCTACTGGTCAAAGCATGCCCCACAACTTGTTCAGTACGTAATATTAGTCTGTAATTATGATTATATACATGTACTAGGTAGACCTGTGTTTCTGAGTTGCCACACTTAAGCCTCTGTTCCAAAGCCATTGATATGCAAATGATTTCATTCCCATGCAAATAAAACTCATTTTCAGAACAAAAGTTTGGCTTTTCATCATCAGAATTTAGGAATTATCATTATTTTGAAATTCATTCATTAAATCTACATTTCTCTTTAGTTTACTCATTCATGTACGTATTATATTGATTATTATATACATAATTATGATTACCGTAATGATTATACCAGCCATTTGTTTGGCAATTATTTCTTTGTAGAAATATAGAGTAAGGTAATTTAATGAATCTCTAGGTCTGCATTATGTATAGTATGGTCTGTACAGTCTTTTTATTTCTGATTATGTGTTCCTATAAAAGACCTGAGGATCATTTGGTTCTTCAGGTGGTTGACGAAACCTGGGGTTCCTGTGGAGCTGCAGACACTATCACTTGGGTCTTTGCAGTTGCTGATGCATGTGGATGATAACATAATATCACAAGGTATTTAAACCTTCCACGGTTTTTGCAACTTTTGCTTGGGACCAGTAAGTGGCTGATACATGCCTTAAAATTAGTAAAAATGCCAAGTTTGAACGTGATTTGTTGAAAACTAACAAAAATATAGCTCCTCAAAAACGTTTCTCAACTTTGTGGAACAATATCTTCACTCACTTCTAATTTGGTCACTTTTAACTTGGTAGGTTTCCTAATTTTAAGGCGTTCTTCCCGGCAGTGTCAATGGAAATTTGCTAACTGGTTTTTATCAACCATGGAAGGGTCTATTGATGTCACATCAGTTACTTGGGTTTATGAAAAGCAGCTTTGCTAAATGCAATGAGATCATGTAAATACTGTGCTGTCATGATAAGGATTTATTGTCTTACAGTGTAACTACTATTAGCAGCATGGAACTCTTGCCATAACAATTTTACCCTTAAGAAAATATCCTCACTAAAATTCCCAGGGTTGTCAAAAGTAGCCAGCTGCCAGCGAAAATCGCCACCTACTTGGTTAGTATCAGCCAGCTACTCTGCTTGGCATCTCTTTATGGATGGCTATTTTTAAATAAAGTATCCCTGGACTAACCACTTACTTTGACAACTCAGCCGTCTACTTCAAAACTTTCTGACAACCCTGATTCCATCCAGTGTTGCACAGTTAATTCAGATAGCCCTAATTCAGTAACATTACAGACACATTATTTTGCACCAAATGATCTTTGTGTAGATGATGCTGGTGGAGTTAGTCGGCAGATGGCTAACTGGCTAAAAAATGCAAGCACAGTGTCAGCACCCAATCCCCATCAGAGACAGTTATTTGGAGGAGGCAAGAGTAAGGGGGTAAGGAGCAAAGTCTCTTTACTTTAGAAAACTATAAACTATATTGCACTTTAAATATCCTGCGAGCAAGCAGCTTTCCAGGGTTCTCTGGCGGCGGGGTGGGAAAAGGAAGGAGAGCTTGCAAGTACATCTCTGTCTCTGGAATTTGAATTCCACCTCCAATCCCCCCGTGGCTCCCTGTCAGAGAGCTGTCAGATTTCCACCAATCAGCCCGAAGTGAAAACGGGTGTGAACTTAAACTTGCCAAAGGTTATGACATCATTACTAATGTCATCTCGGCCAATCAGCATTTTGCATCAACTTTCTAGATGCAGATATTCAAATTCCAGAGATGTATTTGCAAGCTCTCTTTCCTTTTCCCGCCCCACCGCCAGAGTGCCCCTGCTTTAAATCAGGTTGTTGCAAGTTGTGTGAATACTGACTTCTGATTGGATAAAATTATGTGGAAGTCACTCCATACGTGGGAGTTACATCACTTGCTGTAATTAAAGAAGGTTGCATGGGTGCAACCGACATGCTCAGATTTAAGTGCAAAAAGTAGAACTACTCTCTACTGTCTGCCACAATTGTCCACTTAACCTGCAACTACCTGTAGGTTTGTTGCAATTCAGATTTGATTCCGAGGTGGCAAAGTGCTTAACATTGCTTTTCAACTCATTCTGCAGGAATGTTGCAAAACAATTTGGACGGTTTTGTTGCCTCCTTTATCATACCTTTAGTTAAACTTGGGACTGGCAAGAAACAATCTCTTCTAGTGATCAGAGTAATACTTAAACCTAAGACTTCCAGATTGGGAGTCCATTGATGTGCAAGCCACTGGGAAATGCTGTGCAGGTCCAATTTGAAGGTTCATATAGAATTGTTTCCATAGTGGTGTTGCCTAGTAGACTATTGTTGACAGTTGAAAGGTACTAGACACATCCGTATTTACAAAAAATCTGAGGTAATTGCAATTAAAATTGGCTGAGTTTTCTACATTAATTGAATAATATAAATGTCTTGATTAGAGTTTTGAACATCCCATTCAGAAGTCTGACCAGATGTAGGAACTTGTAGTCTAAAATTCAATGCTCATTATGCATGTGCCAAAAATACAGATTTGAATTTCATACTAGCAGTAGTAGCAATGACTCATAATTTAATACTGGTATGCAGCATTCAAATATAGGTAATCAATTTGGCTATGCCTCGCCTTGTTTGACTGTAAAATATTTCCTTAAATCTACACGTAACGAAAAATACTAGGTATTCTCATTCCAGAACAATAATCTCTGCCAGTTCAACCCTTTCAAGCCACCAATCATGTCATCCTAAAGCTGTAAAGTCGCTCTATCTGTGTTGGGTCACACTGAGATGTGCAGCTATGTATGCACTACGCAGGATAACTAGTGTGTGGTTACCGGTACCTATTAGTTAATAATAATGTTTTTTTTTTTTGTTACAGTACCAGCTGGTTGCCGAAGTAGATGGAACATCATCAAGATATTTCTTCACTGTTTTAAGTATTGGTAAGTGATCTGGCATGGATATGTGAATCTTGACTATTTTCAAGCTGTTTTACCTTACTAATTAATATGTAGATTTAGCCAGGGCTAACAGCGAAGCTCCCATTAATAAATTATAAATCAAACAATAAACTTGTAATCCACAAATCAGTTAACTTAAGGGCACATTCATGTGACTTTTGAGGGAAAGGATAAGTTATTTTAGAGTGAAACATCTTACATCGAGTTGCACTAAATATATGTACATTCAATAGCCATAATTGCTCTTGATCACAGTAGATTAGGCCTCGAAAACAAATTCTTGGAAAACAAATCAGGCCGCTTTTTTTGGCGTTCGACAGGTTTACTTTACAAATTCTTGCCAACAAATCTGAGGGTGTGTAAACCATCCTTTTATACTTTTTTTACATCACATCTGAGGTGAAACAGTACTTTTTATCATACAGAACTCGGACAGAATACGGCATTCCACAATTTTTCAATGTTCCGGACGATCAATCGTGGGCTGTTAGCGAAACCGTTCAAAAAATTTCCAAAATCACCCATACGGCCAGCGGGTTCTCATTTTTAGTGCGAGCTGTCATTGTGGTCGAGTGTTTGAATGAACTTTAATGGAGATACGCTTCAACATAATAACGAATTTATTATCATTATTTTTCGTTATTTAATGGTTCCAGTTATAACGATATGTAATCTTATAAAGCGTTTGATACGCGCGACATTTCTAAGTACTGCTGCGAGCGATGTTCATGAACGATGAAAACAAACACCACGGACAAGCGATTAAAATTGCAAGAGAGACTACTAACAATCAATAAAAGAAATATAATTCGGTAAAACATTTACAGAGACAACAAT
>BOPM01000317.1:323433-339790 GCA_022179025.1 Porites australiensis | reverse complement strand
GATCTGCAAGAGTTAGGATGGGCTGCTGTTCGTCTTCATCCTCTTCTACAGGGCAGCACCCCGTGAGGATATTTCCTTGAGATGACTTGTGCGTCTGCTCGGAGCGAACATTTGAAGGAAGCCAGGATCGATCCTCGCACTGACCTGGAGCTAAGCAATGTACCTCTCTGAATGTTTCGGTGTGAAAAATGTCAGACACTCTGCTTTCTGACCCAGCAAAACGGAATTTCACGATTGTTGATCGCAAAAGTAATTCTTTGTCTGCTTTGATAACAAACAGGGTGATACATTTTGCGAAGTATGAAATGTAAAGGCAAGCACAGTTATTTTGTGTTTTCATGATCTTTTCAATACCAGCCGGCACCTGTGTAGGGACCGATATTTCGTTTTCTATTGAGTACTGGTCTGACATTAGGTCTGCCAGGGCTCTTGCTCGTCCAATCTCCTCCGCGTAAAGACTCTCATAAGGATTCCCTCTGAAGCAAAGAGCAAAACTGATAATTCGATAAAGATGACCAATCTTGTCAAAATACGATATCTTGAATTGTTCATGATCTTTCAGAAAACGTCGAATTACCTCTCCCTTACTAATGCAAGCAAAGAAATGTGATTTAGCTTCAGGCATGTTACCAGCAGTCATCAAACAAACTGAAATAAGCAAGTGAAGTAGCGGCTCTCTTTCTATTTGCCCTGTCTCTCTGTACAATGCGAGCGCTCTTTCAAGAGAGTCTTTAGCCTTCACAAATTCACCGAGTAAAACCAAAATTTTTCCTTGGTGTTCACTGCATGCAGCTTCTGCTCCCTTGCTGGCAATTTTTTCTGCAACTGCAACGTTTTTTTCGCAATATTCTTTAGCTTTGACATACTCACAGAGAGAGTAAGAGTTTGTCTCCAGATTTCCATAGCATGCAGCTTCTATTTCCTTGTCGCCAATTTTTTTTGCGATAACAAGTGCCTTTTCTTGATATTCTTTAGCCTTGACATATTCACCGAGAGTCTGAAATATACTTCCAAGCCTTGAAAAGCAATTAGCTTTTGTTTTCCAGTCGCCAATTTTTTCTGCGATTTCAAGTGTTTTCTCTTGATATTCTTTAGCCCTGACGTATTCACCAACAGACGTGAAGATATCTCCTAGGTTTGCATAGCATGTAGCCTCTGTTTTCTTGTCGCCAATGGTTTTGGCGATTGCAAGTGATTTTTCTTGATATTCTTTAGCCTTGACGTATTCACCAACAGACGCAAAGCTACTTCCTAGGTTTGCATAGCATGCAGCCTCTGTTTCCCGGTTGCTAATTTTTATTGCGATTGCAAGTGCTTTTTCGTAATATTCATTAGCCCTGAAATATTTACTTAGGGACTGAAAGATACTTCCTAAGTCTAAATAGCATTCGGCTTTTGTTTTCCTGTCGCCAACTTTTTCTGCAATTGCGAGTCTTTTTTCTTGATATTCTTTAGCTTTGGCATACTCACAGAGAGAGAAAGAGATTCTTCCTAGGTTTCCATAGCATGCAGCTTTTTCTTTCCAATCGCCATTCTTCTCTGCGACTACAAGTGCTTTTTCTTGATATTCTTTAGCCTTGACATATTCTCCAAAGGACACAAAGGTACGTACAAGGTTTTTATAGCATGCGACCTCTGTTTTTCTGTCTCCATTTTCTTCTGCGATTGCAAGTGCTTTTTCGTGATACTCTGTAGCCTTGGCACATACACCCAGACACTGAAAGATGCTTCCTAAGTTTATGTAGCAAAATCCTTCCATTTCTTTGTTCCCAGTTTGTGTCGCAATACTTAGTGCTTTGGTGAAAAGCTCTGTTGCTTCATTATAATTGCACTGGTGTCTATATAATTGGGCCAGTAAAATGGTCATGTCTCCTTCTAAATCTCTCTGGCCAGTGTTTCGAGAAGCGGCAATAATCTTTCTGCCAATTTCGATTGCATTGCTGTGTTCCTCAGTGTGTTTGTACCCCAGAAACATTTGTATATGAACCATCATCTTCCACCGAATGACAAAGTCCTTTTCACTTTCCAGTGACTTGTGGTTAACAAGAAACAAATTTTCCTTACATAATTCGATGGCGTTTTGAACACGATTTGTTTTTAAAAGGTACAACGAAACACGAAATGCAATCGTGATGGCTTGAACAACTTCTTCTTTGCTGTACATGACAGTCTTTTTAGAGCTAAGAAAGAAACAAGAAAATTCAGAAATATGGCAGTCATGAAGAAAGATTTCTTTGTTTTAATTTTAAACCATCCTTCAAACTCTTTCGCTAACGCAAAGTTGTAAATGATTATCAGCGTCAAATTTTCATCTCTCTTCTTTTTGTGGATCTGCAGATCTAAACCGTTTTATTTCGAAGAATTCAATAAAATCAATACTTCACATTTAAAAAAGCTGGTGAACAAGCTAAGCAAAGGCAGTACGTTCATCTCTCAGTTATTTTAAGAACCTGAGTATTGGCCCGGCCCCAGAGATTGAATTTGCGACTTCCCGCTCAGCAGTCAAGCGCTCTACCGAATGAGGTAGTCCTATGACGATCCAGTTTTTCTGTAGTCTGTTGCTGTTTTTTATCACACGGTCACAAGATAAACATAATAAAGAGAAAAACAGACTGTACTTACCAGGTCGCCTTTTACGTTACTTAGAAAACTGAATTTACGGTTGAAACTTCCCTTAATATACCAACATAGTGAAAACGCTTTCAAGAGGTCATCATTTAAATCTTGATATTGAACGAGCTGAAATTTGCTATAAATATGTTTTCACTCTAAAGTACGCAGGCACATTTGAACGAAAATAAACCATGATGAAAACTCTAATGTGAGTGCGCATACACTGGAATCCTTATAAGGTAGGGTGAAATTAAAGTATTTGCTTGAGAATGGGATATTTTTCAGTTTTGGTTCAAACAATCGAAGGTTTGAAAACCACAAGATTCTACTGTTTTAGTTCTGACATTAACTTTTCGAAACCACTTGCTGAGCTAAGGTTAAATGGTACAGGATGTGCTAGAAAATAACCTCATCTTGCGCACCGCCATGGCCTCCTTGATGTTATGGTAAATAGTTGTTGATTATGCCCTCTTTACGCAAAAATACCTTCATGTCCCCTTTTATGTTCAAGCTCATTTTATGCCTTTAGAATTTAAAATTTCTTTCCAACTACCGGTAATATATTTGCTTGGTGTATTTTTTGTTTCGATCGGGTTTAGTTTCAGCTGCCATCCGGGTTTCCGTAAGGCAAACGGGGTTAAACAAACAGGCGGAAGAAAACTCGTGCTCTTAAACATCGAAACTGGAAATATGGTGGGTTAGGTTTGCAAGACATGAAGGCATAAAGGGCAGTAACGAAGGTCCTCCACACCTGTCTGTTCTAGGCCAGCTTCCTCTGGAAGCCCATTACATCCGCAGGGGCGTAGCGTGAGGTTTTGAAGGTGTACGCACGGAAAGAAAGATTGGACCTCCGAAGCGGGGTACTGCAAACTAGGGAGGTATGGGGACATGCTCCCCAGAATATCTTTCAAATTTAGGGGCTCAGAAATGCCATTTCCTGCGTTTTCCGCAAGACATTTTCAGTAAATAAATACGAAGGAAAAAGCAATAATCGGTAAGGTGTAATGTTTACGGGAAAAAGGTACAACAGTGACGCTATCAAGGAGGTTACAAGCAAAGGGCGAGATGTCTACCCTTCAGACGTGTAAAGACACCAATATACAGCTATTTCGAGAAAGGTTGTCGGAAAAAGTGCACGCGACAATCCCGAAAGGTATTGTGGGTGGTTTTAAGTTCACTGTTCTTCAAAGTAATTTGAAAGAATGACAGAAGAGGCCATGGGAGTATGTTTGCGAGTGCTAAAGGAAAGCAACAAAAGTAGGTTCGACAGCTACAGTGTCAGAACAGGGTATTGATCATATCCCATATTACCTTTCGGGATTGTCGCGTGCACATTTTTTTCCGGCAACCTTTCTCGAAACAGCTGTATAATGCAAAAGATTTATCAGTCATCCCGATTTAATGATAAAAATGCTTTCAGGAAATGAAAATTATATACGGGTGTATGTGGGTATATGGACGCTACGCCCCTGATCCGGTTGTTTTGGTTCCTTCTTTTGCTGTTTCCGTAACAAAAGACTTTCTACGGGACTGGAATGTTAGCCCAGTACCCAACCCTCAACCTGGAGGGTCAGTGGATCACTTTTCGTCTTACCCCTACCTTTCGACTTGTCCGGGTTGCCCTGCCAGGAGCTAAGCTCCTACTGGCACAGCTGTCCGGGTCACTGAGGTACACAAGCCCCCTGACCACAAAAAAGTAATGATCCTCCAGTGAGGTCTAGGTTTGGGTGAACAATATATTACAAACTGCATTGTGTGTGGATATTAGTGACACAATACAATAACATTTATTCAATTGTCCAGCCAAACTGTCACCTCGTTTCATTGTCGCTTCACTGGAGCTGAATGTGGGGAAGGTCTATTTGTTATGACCAGGGTTATGTTGACATCGTAGTTGTTATATCAATGTATGAGGTCGTGATTATTTTACTTGTTCTTCGTTTACTCTAGACATTTGGCGGTTTGGATTGGTTAGTTTTCGATATATTTGTGACAATAATAATAATAAACAAATAGTAATAATCATGATATGATACTCTTTATTATGTCTAAAGAGGTTAACATGGAAGAGTTACAAAAACTAGTGAACGAGTGGCCATATCTAAAATAACAATTAAGAGCTAATGCTATGACTAACCAATATATACAAGAAAGTCAAGCTATAAAATGATAAAAATTCCTGCTGCTTTCTCATGATATTTCTATAATTATTCTTTCATTCTCCTACGGATACTGAATTTCTATGTTCTAAGCTTAAGCCGTTCCAGATTTGGCAGGTTAACCAAGAAACATTCATCCTAAACTATCTCGATACAGCTCTCATGATTTTTTTTTTCTAACTCTGAGAGCGTCTAGGCGACTACTGGAGATAAAAACTCCGAAAAAAAAATTCAAAACTTTTTAAATACTAGTGCAGGGGTAAGAAGGTACCACAACTTGGTTTTGATTAGTTCTTGATTAGCTAGTTTGATAGGTGATCTACGAGTTTGCCATAAGTGATAATTATAAAATTAGAGACAAAAATGTATTTATCATAGTTAACTGTTAGTGTTCACTTTATCGACTGAAGGTTTGTCCCAAAGAAAGTTTATATTCGCCAGTCACTCTGTTGACTTGGTTTCTATCGGAGGTTTCGCGAGTGTTTCATGGCTTGCTTCTCTGAAAGATAAAAGAACAGAAGAACTTTAATAATCGTAGATCTTTCTTATTTGAACACGCCTTTCTGTCTTTCCTCTTACAAGCCTCTGCTTCACAGTGAACTTGTATTTTGTATTTTAGCGAACTCCATATTAAGCTCAAAAATTTGGTTTTATCTACCGAGCTAAGAACAACGAAGCGGAAGCTTTGAAATCTCTGTACTGTGCTGGGTCAATTGACTTATCTATCAAATCAGTTAATAAACCTGTATTTCACTCCCCAACCGACTCATCACCTCAGTTTCTGTACAATCTAACCCCTTTACCCATATTTAGCGGACACCCTCGATACTCTTGATGAGCCCGGACTCGACCATTTTTGTCTCGAAACCCAAGATGTCAATAAGTTTCTACTAACCTTAACTTTTGAAAATCCAACGTCACATTATCTCCAACCAGCAAAAAAGGTGCCCACTGCTGCACTTTAGAGAATCCGTTTTCTCTCATCCACTTCATGGCTTGGTGAAGAGATTCACTGGCACTTTCTCCACGAACAAGGTGCTCGTAGAAACGACTCATGAACTGCTTTGTTGCTTCGTCTTGTATGGCCCACAGTGCCACCAACACTGAGCGTGCACCGGATCCTAAAAACGCCCGAGCAATTCCAACCACTCCCTCCGTTTTGATCTGTCCTTGTGCAGTGTGACAACAGCTAAGGACTACCAGTTTGGCTCGTAGCCGAACTTGTGAGATGTTCGCCATGGTCAACAAGTAGTCTTCTTCTTGAGGTTTCCTATCAATGCCCGGCGGAGGAGCAAGAACAATTTCTCCTCTGTCGGCATCGCCATGCGCAGCGAAATGTATGAGACTTACTGAATGTATACTTTGGAGAACCGTCTCCTTTGTGGCTTGCTTTCCTAACAGAGGTTTGGTACCTAGCAGTCCTCCAACCATCTCTGCTTCCTCGCTTGCAAAAGGCAGCCTCGATACCTGCTGAAGATTTCCCTTGTATAACACCTCACCAACCTTAGGATCTCCCACTATCAGTGCACCAGTCTGACTGTGATAGTCTGCTGGACAGTCCTGAATGAGCTTGAGAGTCCTCAAAGAGGGAACGATGCGAATTCTGAAGGACTCTGATAAATACTTTCCTCTTTCGTCCTTTAACGCTGCGAATGGAACTTTAAAAAACAAGCGATCGGGAACAATGATCAGTTCGGTTTTATCAATCAAGTCAGTGACAGGAGTGATTATCATTTTATAGCCATCTGCAAGAGTTGGGATGGGCTGCTGGTCGTCTTCATCCTCTTCTACAAGGCGGCACCCCGTGAGGCTATTTCCTTGATATGACTTGCGCGTCTGCTCGGAGTCAACATTTGAAGGAAACCAGGATCGATCTTCGCACTGCTCTGGAGCTAAACAAAACGTCTCTCTAAATACTTCAGTGCCGAAAACGTCAGCCACTTTGCTTTCTGGTCCATTGCCAGCAAAACAGTCATTTACGTTCATTTTTCGGAAAAATAATTGTTTGTGTGCCTTAATAACCCACAATTTAAAAAATTTCTCGAGGTACGAAATGTAAAGGAAGGCGCAGTTGTGTTCTCTCCTCACTATCCTTTCAATACCAACCCATTGCTCTGGATTGGTTATTATTTCTTTTTTTGAAGGGTACTGGGCAGTCATTAAGTCTGCCAGGGCTCTGCCTCGTCCAATCTCCTCTGTGTAAAGACCTAGGTTTGGGTGTCCCGCAAGGCAAATCAAATGACTGATATTTCGGAAGTATCTTCCGAACCTGTCAAGAAACGCTATCTTGAACTGGTCGTGATCTTTCAGGAAACTTCGAAGAAGCTCTACCGCAGAAAGGCAATCAAGAAAATGTATTTCAGCTTTAGGTATGTTGCCGGCTTCAATCATGCAAAGCGAAATAAGCAAGTGAAGTGTTATCTCTTTTTCCACTTTTTCAGCCTCTCCACAAATTACGGCCGCTCGTTCGAGACAGTCTTTAGCCTTAGCAAACTCACCGACATTGCGAAAGGCAATACCTAAGTTTTCACAGAATGCGGCCTCCATGTCCTTGTCGCCAATTTTTTCTGCTATTGCAAGTGCTTTTTGGTAATATTCTGTCGCCCGTACATGTTCACCGCGGCACTCAAGGACTCTTCCTATGTTTCCATAGCATGCGGCCTTTATTCTCCTGTCGCCAATTTTTTCTGCGATTGCAAGTGCTTTTTCTTGGTATTCTATAGCCTTGACATATTCACTGATGGACTGAAAGCTGCTTCCTAGATTTCCATAGTAATGGGCTTCTGTGTTGTCGGCTGCAAGTCCTTTTTCGTGATACTCTTTAGCCTTGACATGGTTACCAAGAGACTCAAAGACTATTCCCAGGTTTTTGTAGCATTCAGCTTTTGTTGTCTCGTCGCTAATTTCTTCTGCGATTGCAAGTGCTTTTTCGTAACATTCCATGGCCTTGATATGTTCGCCTACAGAACGAATGCTGTTTCCGAGGTTTTGATAGGATTTGGCTTTTGCTTCCTTGTCGCCAATTTTTTCTGCGGTTGCAAGTGCTTTTTCTTGGTATTCTTTACCCTTTGTTTTTTCACCGAGAGACAGGAAGCCTCCTACTAGTCTTTCATAGCACGCGACCTCTCTTTCCTTGTCGCCAATTTCTTCTGCGATTGCAAGTGCTTGTTTGTGGTATTCTACAGACTTGACATATACACCTAAAGACTGAAAGATACTTCCTAGCTTCACATAGCATTCGTGTTCCAACCTTTTTTCTTTGGTTTCTATCGCGATTCTTATTGCTTTTGTGCAAAGCTCAATTGCTTCATTATAATCGTACTCGCTTTTGTATAATCGCGCCAGCTGAAATAGGGCTGCTCCTTCTAATGCTCTCTGACTAGTATCTCTATAAATTACGCGAAGCTTTTTGTAAAATTTTATTGCATGCCTGTTATCTTCCGTAAGCTTCAGAGGCTCGTTCATTGCAAGCATTTGTAGATATGTTGCTGTCTTCTACCACCTGGCAAACTCCTTTATATCCTCCAGTGTCTTGTCTTGACAAGAAATAAATTTTCCTTACATAACTCGATGGCTTTTTCAACGCGATTTGTGATTAGAAGGTACGTCGAAACAAGAACTGCGATCGTGGCAGCCTGGGCAGTTCCTCTGTGCTTTAAATGACGGTCTTCGTCAGAGCTAAAAAGAAAGACGATTTGTTTTCGTTTGCTATTATTTAGCCTGTGTACATCCGCCTCCTTCCCTCAAACAAAATCGGGGTGAGAAGAAAAACTTGTACATCTAATTCGGAACCACAAAAGGACAAAATAAATGGAAAAATAGACTGTACTTATCAGGTCACCTTTTTACGCTAAATTTAATTTACGGTTGAAAAGTTCCTTAATATACTAGCAAAGTGAAAACGTTTTCAAGAGGTCATAAGTTATTTCTAAATATTGAACTGGCTGAAACTTGCTATTTAAATACCTTTTCTCAATGAGGTAGTCGCATTTGACCGAAAATAAAGCATGATGAAAAATCTCATCTGAGAAAGCATACATTAGCATCTCTATATGTTTAAGGAAAATAGAGGGAAATTATAGTGTTTGATTGACAGTGGAATATTCTTTAGTTTCGGTTCAAATGGCAATCGATGGTTTGAAAGCTGCGCGGAAGATTCTACTGTTTTAGTTCTGACGTTTAACTTATCGAAACCACTTGCTGAGCTTAAGATACGGTTCAGGAAATGGTATCATATAACCTCGCTTCGTGCTGTGCTAAAGCCTTATTGGCGTTTTGGTAAATAGTTTTTAAATATATCCAATTTTGCAATAGGACTGTCATAAGCTCATATTACGGCTTCAGATCGCAAAATCTAGCTTCACGTATTTGTCTCGTGTATTTTTAGTTTCGTGAAGGCTTCTAGTTTTAGAACTGCCACCCAGGAACAAGTTTAAACTAACGAGCGAAACAAGAATTGTTCTTAAAAAGTTTGAACCTGAAATGAGAAGATGAGTTAGGTTTTGCGAGGTGCAAGGTTACTATAGAGATAATGACGAAAGAGGTTTTAGGGGATAATTTGGCGATTTCATATGATCTGTTAATAAACTTAGGAAAATGTCTTCACCATTCGAAACACAACCTGATAACGTCTTACACTGAGGGACTCGACGATTAGTAACGTGATTAACGACCTGCCCAGCTAAAAGGAAACGAAAGGAAAAGCCTGTGAGTTTACTAAACTTATTAAACAAAAAGGAGTAATTTTCTACTTTTGCCCATAGTATTGGTAGAAATAAGAAAAATATCAGCCTGCTGGAGGAGTTCACGTAAAATTTCTCTGATGTCTGTTGCCTCAGCGGACAACAGACCTGAGGGAACGCTCAAAGGGAAGGCCAAGGAGAATAATGGGAAAAAACTCTTCAAAAATCAGTTGACATAATTTTGTATGGTTAAGCAGTAATGATATAAAAGGGAATTTCAAGCGAAATTGTGATATTTTGTACATTAAACATTCTGCGTAACTATTGCTATTTTGCTCTTTCTTGTAGCTTGCTTCAAGATGTCAGGATGTTATTCAAAGAGCTATTCTGTGCTTGAGTAAAGTTGTCCGGCAGAAACCAGTAAGTTATTTGTTTTACTTGTGTAAGTGAAGATTTATTTACTTAAAGTTTAATTAATTTGACCACAAAATTGATACTTACAAATCAATGTGGCATTTATGTGGGCATGAGGAAGTACCGTATTTATTCGATTAACCGCCCTGGGCGCTTATTAAATTTTTGGACCTTGAGAGTGGGCGCTTATTCGAGGTGGGCGTTTATTCGAGGCTGGGCGCTTATTAAATTTTCACCATTCTCAGCAAGTGTAGTAGTATATTTTACAACCAGACAGTAAATGGTACCAACAAAAAGTGAAGATGTAACAAAGCAAGGTTTCTGTAAAATACTCTGAAGAAAACCCCGTCTCCGGGAAGGTCTCTTATTATCTCTTATTGCAGTTATTGTGGGAGGGAGTGGGGTGGGGTGGGCGCTTATTCGAGGCTGGGCGCTTATTAACTTTTTCTGCCTTTAGCATGGGCGCTTATTCGAGGTGGGCGCTAATTCGAGGTTGGGCGCTTATTCGAATAAATACGGTAACTAAAGTAGCTCAGTTGCCGTGGGAGTATTTTGTGCGCGACGGTGATTCTTCTCCTTTCTTCCTTGTAGGAGCTTCTTTCTGACCCAGAGTGTTATCCAGATTTACTGATGCGAGCTCAGGAATTAATAAACCTCCTTAAACTCCCCAAGTAAGATCTTTTTACTCTGCCTTGCACCCCTTATATAACAAAGTGCCCGAGGACTGGAAATATTTCGTAGTTATATTATTGTCCAGGTAGCCTGAATTTCATCCGATTGCTTCGAGTCGTTTTCTCCTCTCAGCAACGTCTGAATCGACCGGCCGTTAATGCCGTCCAGTGACGTCAGCACTACCTGAAAACCGGGTAGTGATTTTGATTGGTTGATTGTCTAAACATTTGCATAATTATGCATAATTATGAGAATTTTAGCGGGATTGTCGTTTGATATTCAGCGGATCACATCCCTGGTATGCTTGCGTGG
Source organism: Porites australiensis (assembly GCA_022179025.1). Classification (NCBI taxonomy): domain Eukaryota; kingdom Metazoa; phylum Cnidaria; class Anthozoa; order Scleractinia; family Poritidae; genus Porites; species Porites australiensis. The sequence continues at coordinate 328,938 of BOPM01000317.1, read as the reverse complement.
AGTCCAAACATTTCGATAATCTTTATCTTAAACAGCAAGATTGCCCTCGTCTTCGAAACTGAAATGCTAAATTGAACTGCGAATGAAGAATCATTGCGTTCGATTGCGGAGAGTCGGTAGGTTTTTCATTAAGAGCCGCTTTGTGGTTTCGGCAGGGAAATTTGTTTACGCGACGTTTCTGAGACCAATGTTGTAATTCGACCTTCTAGCTATTTTCAACGTCAAGTGTAATGATTCCGTTAGCTTTTCTTTCTTGTTTCCTTTTTTTTTCTTCGTTAAGGACCAAATAGCTTCCTTTCAAATAAAGCAAATCGTTGTGTTTTTGAACTAAGTGTTCCGTGTGTGTATTTATTTCATCGCGTGATTGCGACCGAGTTTAATTATGGAATTTCAACCGGTTCAGAGCACTGCATGCATGCAGTTGATAGTTTGAACGTTAAACATGAATTACGATCGAAAAAATAAAGCAATTCTGTATCATGCAGACATTTCCAAACGATATTCCTCGGGTTGCCAATCGTGTTTAACAATTTGCATGAATTAAAGCAAAGGTCAAGGAGTAGTGACGTCACTGGACGGTATTAACGGCCGGTCGATTCAGACGTTACTGAGGGAGTAATAACGACTCGAAGTAATCGGATGAAATTCAGGCTAATTGTCCAAGGTCCTTTTCCATAAATTTGACCGTAACATTCGGAGACTACGCGAGAGAATGGGTCAGTGTTTCGTTGACTTACGGTGGGAAATCCTGTCGGACTCTTTAGGGAGACGAATTCGTCATATTCTAAACGAGTGAAAAACTGGTTTCGATATACGACCACAAACCTTCTTGGGATCGTTTGGAGGGGCAGCATGAAAGTCAACAAACATGGCGCACTAGTGCTGTGTTTCAAACTGTATTGTTGTATTCCTAGACTTTCACTCAACTAAACAGGGACTGCTATTGGTTGATTCTTGATCACGTGGCCTTGATTAAAATCAAATGTATCCCGATCGTGAGACATTAAGCAATGTACCCCGCTTGGGATACATTACAGCACGTGAACAAAGCATGGTGGAAAGTGGCGTGACAGAAGGCGGGAAAAACACTGCCAATTTTTTTTTCGTGAATGAACACAAAAATACAAACAAGAAGCCTCAAACTAAAAAGCAACGATTTTTAAAGTCATCGCAGAAGAGAAACAGCAGCTAGTGGAGGAAAAAGATGCAGATAATATAAGGAAAGTACTTTGTAAATCATTCATTCAGTGGTTTTGAGAATTATATTTGTGTTGTTATAAGTACCGAGTCGACTGTTTTGGCTCGCTCCGGTTATTCTTTTATCATTGTTGAAGTGAAAGTTTAGAAATATAACAAAACACTTAATGTCAGGTCCCTCGGGAAATCAGTTAGTTTTGTTTTCCCTCGAGTCCTGATGTTTCCCTCGACTTCGTCTCGGGAAACATCAGGACTCTCGGGAAAACAAAACTAACTGTTTCCCTCGGGAACTGACATTAAGTGTATAATGCTAGTTTCAGAAATGCAATAAATCTTCACTATCACAGAATTCCTTAAGACATTGATGTACCAAGTATGTCTTCTTAACAGGTTGCTTGCAAGTTTTTGCTGTTTCCCCAAACGATCCCTTGAGCCTTTGCGGACATAAGTCGTACTAGTTTCCCGCTCGTTAAAAACATAGCCATTGCCTGCACCAGTAAAAGAAGCGATCCTACTAAGTAAAACAGTTAGTAGCGCCATTCGGCACACCTCCAACCCAATCTCGCGCCCATCCTCAAAATGGATATCAAATCCTTATAAGTCCATGGATATTTTTTGTTCAACCGGGCACCTTGTTATTAGTGAACTTACGCAGCAGGACGAGAGAGGAAAAAAGAAAGCAAACCTTGTGAGACAAGTGTGACAATAAGTTTGCTTGAAAAAATTCTCTAAAACGCCATCTTCCTTTAACCAGTTCTTTTTAAAAGACCAGAAGTGTGTCACACACAAGCGTTTTGCCGTCCTCTTCTTTCTGCCGTCCTGTTGCGTAAACTCACTATTATATCAGCTTTACTAGGCACACGAGGTACCCTCCCTACCCATACCCACAACCCGTGAGACAGTAGGGGTGGTCACTGTCAGAGATTGTTACGTCTCTGGTGTTTTCACGTCCCACAAGAGTCAGGTCATAAAACCTCTGTGCGATAGAGCCTACGGTTTTTCTCCCTTATCCCAGAAGACTCGAATGTCTAATCATTGACAAATGCAAAGCAAAGGCTGTGCATCCCTCCTTGTCCCTCTCGGTCATTTTAAGCTTCTGAATGCCAATTCGGCTGGGATGTGGACACGGGCCAACCGGTCCGAACTGTGATACTCAACCAATCGAACTAAACGTCTACAGTCAGCGGTTTTGAATGGCTTCGATCGGTACACCACGGTTTGACAGTACCTTTACAAGGATGATGTAATATGAGAATTAGTTCCGCTAGCGTTTTACCCTGCTGTGACACTTTTCAAAAAAAGAACTTCCCTATGGCGTAGTATCATGGTATGATTTTTTGTTGTCAAGGATATCTAAATATCATGTTTTTCACTTTTTTTTAATTCTCTCTGTTCAGTGTGGCACCTGTGATACTAAGCCCGGATTCCGAAGTTTATAGCGGAAGGTAAAATATATTTTGAATGTTATTTTAGTAAAACCATTCCAACGAGGGGTCTTTCCAGTTTTCTTGGTCCGCTTCACCGATATCTGTTTCATCGTCAGTATGCTTATACAATGAATGTTTCGAAACCTTTTCTTATTATTCTTGAGCAACTACAATTGACGACAAAAATTAACTGAGGCAATTTGCCCTACAGGACCTTTTTGACGTTTTGCGACTTCAAAAGGGGAAATACATATACGGGCTACAGGTAGCCCGTTCGAGCTACCTGTAGGAAACATCGTAAACCTAACTTTGAATGGAGGTGTGAATGGGTCTGGATTCTTTTGTTCTCTGAGCTTACCCCATTTGAGGACAGTGTCTCGACAAGTTTTGTCGCCTATTGTAGTTTCCTTGGCAGCCGTTCTTTGTTTCGTTGCGTCCCCAAGCACCCAATCCTCCACTAAGCGATGCAGTTAAAAAAAAAAAATTAAAAGAACATTTTCACGATCCGAGGTGTGTAGAAAAACTTAGAGATAGGTGGTTTGTTTTATTAATATTTAACGACGGAATTTTTGTTTCTTATTCCAGATGGCACAAAGACAGCAACTCGTCTTTACCTCTGTTGCTTCGTACATGTGATACAATTCTTGCTTCATAATTCACGGACTCATCTTTATCGGGTCTTACCTCCAAGCTTGTTTGGTCGGTGATTTGTTCACTTTTGTTGACAGCCAGTGGAGATCACCAAGTCACTTCTGTTTCTCCTCTACAGTCGAAGTGAGGTGGAGATATTTACACGCTTACAATACAACGAACGTCTCTATAGTAAAACCTCGCAAATGACGCAAATGACTTTAAATTTCTTCACCTTAATTACTGTGAAGTGTATGGAACATATCGTCAATAACATACCACCTTCGTAACGCAGGTACTTCTTTATTTCAGGGCTCCACTTAATCTTAATCTCGATCTTAATCTAACCTACACTTGATCAAAATTTGTCGAGGAAAATAATGATGGATACTTCCAACAATCAAACTATGTGTCAAGTTTAGGGCTAAAACCACTGTTAAATCCGCAGACAATCAACCAGGCTCGTAGTTGGGTCAAAAAGGATCGTGAATAGTCCAAATTGATGAAAATATGTCGAATAATTTGTCAAAACGACTGCTACAGGGACCCATTAAGTAACGTTAAAACATTTTCGATATTTTCAAGTGTCAAATTCCAGCCTTCTTCAGATTAGTGAGGACAAATTACGATTTGCAGAAATCTACGTATAAATTTCTGTAAATTCCTGATTTGTCCTGATAAACCTGGTGAAAACTGGTACATGTATTGATCAGTCGAAATGTCGCAACTTGACAAGTCTTTTTACGTGATTTGATTAGTCCTTGCAGTATTAGTTTAAGCCACAGTTTGTACGTGTCTCTCTTACTACTAGTAGTATAATCCAGAGGCGCAATGACGTAATCTCCACCAGCTTTAGAAATGAAACAGAATGCAATAATCAGAACTTTATTTTGTATATACAATATAATTAAGTGCAAAAGATATATATAAGAAAGTATATGAAATATTTGTATTTTGTCCGCTTCACCGTACTCTTTTCATGTATTTTGTTGTTGACGTTGCCAAAAGAAGTGATTGAAAATGCCTTTTTCAATAAATTGACCTACCTAACCTCCACGTTTTTCTCCAATTAAACCTTGTAAGTCAAAATAGACAAGCTTATACATGCTGCAATAATACGTAATCTACATCTGAAGATATTAATGTATTGTATACCTTTTGTCAAATAATGGCATATTTCGAAACAGTACCTTTAGGAACAACAACACAAAATAAACCAGAGTAAACAAAAAAAGATGAATTAAAAAGTTGATAACTGACTCTTTCTTGGCCTTTAGCTCTTTTAGTCGTTGAGAGCAGCGAGATGTATTCTCGTTTTTACAGGTAAATTTTTTTTCGCACCCAGATTTTCAACATTGGTCAAAGCATTGGTGGACGATTTCTGAACAGTAATTTAATGAAGCCTATTTACCATGCCTTTGTCACGTGACTTTTTTCAAGTGAGTCAGGTGACCGTTCCTGTGGTGTCCCAAACCCTTTTTTGGGAGGTGGCTTGGGTGATGGGGGCTTAACTTGGGCGCATTCCCCCGTGGCAGGGCTTCAAGAATAACAGCAACTGTTAAGAAAATGAGGTAGATTATCAAAAGAATGCATCCCCCACGCTTGTCTAAGTACCAGTTGTTTAGATGTATGACGATCAACGTCACTAAAACAGTGCCAAAAAGACACAACGATGTGTAAACTATGTGACCGCTGTGGATTAAGACCACGCTGCCTGGGTGAACAACTGTCGCGGCCAGAAACCATGGCAATCCTAGACAAAGGATGTCAAATATGTTACTACCCACACAGTTGGCGAGTGCCATGTCACCCATTCCATGTTTGGCGACAACCAGACTCGCCATAGCATCCGGGACACTCGATCCAGCAGCCAGAAGAGTCAATCCCATGATGCACTCAGGAATGTCAAACGTCTCGCCTATTACTGAAACTGTCCATACTAACACGTAAGAAATAATGGCCATCCATATTATTGACACTACAAATGTGACTGGATACCAACTCTCCCATTCCTTTTTACGGCAGTCTGGCATCGTAATGAAAAAAATTGCGTGGATCGGCAGCATAATTATCCAGATAACAAGTTTACACGAGCTTTTGGGAATCTCCAACGGGGATTTTGCAGAAAAACCGTGAACTTGTGACGGCGGGCTTTCTAGCGCATGGCTTTCTTTCGTCTTGTTATGACCAGCTGTATCAGGGTTTTCTTCAATATCTTGTTCAGATTTTGCCGTCGTGTTGTCATCTCCTA
>BOPM01000317.1:306113-318176 GCA_022179025.1 Porites australiensis | reverse complement strand
TATTATATTATATTATTATTATTATTTTCTATATTTACCCATAGTGTTGCTAGCAACAAGAAAAAAGCAGATTGGAGGAGTTCTCTAAAGAATTTTATGACGTTAAATCAACCGTGGACTACAGACCTGATGGAAAAACTCCACTAATGGAAAAAATTGTTCAAAAAATTACTTGACATAATTTTATTTGGTTAAGCAGTAATGATATAAAAAGGAATTCAAAACGAAATTGTGATATTTAGTATGTTAAACACTACGTAATTATTATTATTTTTCTCTTTCTTGTAGCTTGCTTCAAGGTGTCAAGATGTTATTCAAAGAGCTATTCTGTGCTTGAGTAAAGTTGTGCGGCAGAAACCAGTAAGTTATTTGTTTTATTTGTGTAAGTGAAGTTTTATTTACTTATAGTTTAATAAATTTTACCACAAAATTGATACTTACAAATCAATGCGGCATTTTATTTGTGCATGAGGAAGCACCTAATAAAAGTAGCTCCGTTGCCGTGGAAATATTTTGTGTGCAACGGTAATTCTTCTTCTTTCTTTTTTGTAGGAGCTTCTTCCAGACCCAGAGTGTTATCCAGATTTACTGATGCGAGCTCAGGAATTAATAAACCTCCTTAAACTCCCCAAGTAAGATCTTTTTACTCTGCCGTGGACCCCTTATATAACAAAGTGCCCGAGGACTCGAAACATTTGTTAGTTATATTATCGTCCTGTGTCCTTTCCATAAATTTGATCGGTGACATTCGGAGTCTCTGCGAGCGAATGGGCCAGTTATATTCGTGCTATCTCAGAAGACTTGAATGTCTAATTATTGGCCGAGGTGTTATATTATTGTCTGGGGTCCTTTTCCATAAATTTGACCGTAACATTCGGAGTCTACGCGAGAGAATGGGTCAGTGTTTTGTTGACTTACTGTGGGAAACCCTGTGGGACTGTTTAGGGGGAGGAATTCGTCATGTTCTAAACGAGTGAAAAACTGAGTTCGATATACGACCACAAAGCTTCTTGGGATCGTTTGGACGGGCAGCATGAAAGTCAACAAACATGGCGCACAAGTGCTGTGTTTCAAACTGAAATGTAAGTTTCAGAAATGCAACACATCTTCACCATTACAGAATTCCTAAAGACGTTTTAGTACCAAGTATGTCTTCTTAACAGGTGTCTTGCTGCTGTCCGCAAAGTTTTCCTGTCCCCCAAACGATCCCTAGAGCCTTTGCAGACATACGTCGTACCAGTTTCCCGCTCGTTGAGAACATAGCCAATTGTGACCCATTTGCCTGCACCAGTAAAAGAATCGATCCAACTACGTAAAACAGGTACATAGCGCAATTCGACACACCGCCAACTTAATCTCGCACCAAGCCTCAAAATGGATATAAAATCCCTATAAATCCATGGATATTTTTGTTCCACCGGGCACTTTGTTATTTTATCAGCTTTACTGGGCACAGACAAGGGGTGGGTGCGAACGGGACTCATAGGTCCCCCATGAGGTACCCTCCCTACCCATCCCTACAACACCTGAGACACTAGGGGTGGTCACTGTAAGGGATTGTTACGTCCCTAGTGTTTTTTTACGTCCCACAAGAGTCAGGTCGGAAAAACGTTGTGCGATGGGGCCTACTGTTTTTCTTCCTTATCCCAGGAGAGTTGAATGTCTAATCATTTGCAGGTTCGAAAAAAGGATGAGCATTTCGCTCTGTTCCTCTTAGTTATTTTAAGCCTCTGAATGCTGGTCCGGCGGGGATTTGGACTCGAGCTCTGAACTGTGCTACCCAACCAATTAAGCTTAACATGTACAGTCAGCGGTTTTGAATGGCTTCGGTACACCATGGTTTGACTGTACCTATATTAGGATGATATAATACGAAAAGAATAGATACTAAAAGCGTTTTACCCTGTGGTTTAGTTTCACTTTTTGTAATTCTCTCTTTTTAGTGTGGCACCTGTGATACTAAGCCCGGATTCAGAAGTTTACAGCGGAAGGTAAAATATATTTTGAATGCTATATTCGTAAAACTGTTCCAACAAGGGTTAATTCTGGATTCTTCCAGTTTTCTTCGTCTCCTTCACCGATATCTCTTGCACCTTCAGTCTGCTAATAAGTGAATTTCTGCTTGTCAATGACCAACTACTACTGGCGAAAAAATTAGTTGAGACACTTTGCTCTAAAGGCCCGTTTATGACGTTTTGCGACTTCAAAAGAAAAAAAAAGGGGGGGGCTTTCCCTTTCCCAACCCCTCCAAGCAATATTGTGCTGCTGTTCGAGCTACCTGTTTCTACTGATGTGTCAGTGTGGCGGGTGTCTAGTTCTGGGTACGGGAGCGCATAGATGGCCGGCGGGTCGACGGGGCGTAGGAAGAGACGGACGCCCTGGTGGCAGGCGCTTATTTACCAACCATAGGGTGTAACTCTATCTAGGGGCTGGCTGTTGACACCCCTGGACATTCCAGGCACCCAACCTCCAATAAGCGATGCAGCTGTTAAAATTGAAAATTAAAGGAATATTTCCACGTTCCGAGGCGTGTCGGAAAGTTTAAAGATTGGAGGTTTATTTTATATTTAACACCAGATTGTTGTTTCTTTTTCTAGATGGCACAAAGACAGCAACTCGTCTTTACCTCTGTTACTTCGTACATGTGATACAATTCTTGCTTCATAATCAACGGACCAATCTTCGTTGGGTCTTACCGCGAAAACTTGTTTGGTCGGCGATCTGTTCACGTTGGTTGATATGGAGTAGAGATGATCAATTCACCTCTTTTTCACCTCTACAATCGTAGTAAAGGTGGAGTTGTTTTTTTCACAAACAAAAATGAAACAAAAAAAATGGCGACAAGAGAAAATTGATTGAGTTGAGAACTAGTTCTTTCTTGGCCTTTAGCTCTTTTAGGCGTTGAGAGCGGCGAGATGTGTTCTTGGTTTTACAGCTAAATTTTTTTGGTGCCCATATTTTTGAAGTTGGTCGAAGAATTGGTTCAAGATTTCTGAACACTAATTTAATGAAGGCTGGTTTACCATCCTTTGTCACGTGACTATTTTAAGTGAGTGAAATGACCATTCCTGTGGTAGATCACGAGTGGTCGTCCTTCTTTCGTCAGAGCCACGCGAAGCGAGAGAAAAAGTAAAATTATGTAAATTAATGGTAAAAAGGAGGAGAGATTGGGGCTGGAGAGAGGAAAAAGGACTTACTTTTGGTGGACAACCGTCGCGGCCAGAAACCATGGCAATCCTAGACAAAGGATGCCAAATATGTTACTACCCACACGGTTGGCGAGTGCTACGTTACCGATTCCATCCTATGTTTAGCGACAATTCCAAATCTCCTACAGTTGTAATAACTCCGAAAGTTCTCCGCTAGCTCCTTACAGTGTGAGAGACTCCTTAAAACTGAGTAAACGTGTTTAGGAAAACACTGTTCCAATGCGTGCTTTCTGACGTAAAGGAAATAAAACTGAATAAAGCTTTGTGCGCCTAGCCAAAAAACGGATATTCTTTAACCAGGCAATTATATTAAACAATGCCACAATTAAGAAAGAACAAGCACTGAGTCCTTCAATATAACTAAAAGTCCTTGTTCACGGATATCGTGACAATTTCCATTTGTCACTTTTGAGGTGATATTAAGCTTAGCTTTTATACATTAACTCTAAAACAGGTAAATGCTCGAATGCACTTGATAAACTCAGTAATTTTTTAACAAATGTGAACCTTCGGTCGGCGTTTTTCGTTGCATTTAGTAAATAAAAGTTTGGACGGGCAATAGTAAGTAAGTGCAGGACATGTAAGCAATTCCCGGGGGGTACTCCCTTATATAAGCCATATAGGTATGTGCCGCCCCATCGGGTAGGGTTTTTGTACCGTTTTGCTCTGAAAACGGGTATACACTTTGCCCATTTTGGTCTGGAATCGGGTATGGTTTTCAAGGGAACTACAGGAGTGTATGAACGTATTTATCGTTTCAATTCCAAATGAATAAGAAAGAAAGAGAAATGTGCGAATTCGAAATGGATTCATCGATGATGACATAATTTCTTAGAGGCCAGGTCTGAAAACGGGTGTGGAGAATGGCATTTTTTGGTATGAAATAGGGTGAGGATTTGCAGAACCGGGCGGCACACTCCGACCAATAGTTGCCAGGAAACCCCACGGGAGGGAATAACTCGAAATTACCGCTAACATTAGGGCTGATCTCAGGTTATAAGTAAACTAGTGCGCGTGATCGAATTATGCGCCGCGAGCTGTTCTATGCGTGACGCAACAAACCAAACAGAAAATCGTCGTAGACGATTTGCTAGAGAAAAGATGGCTTGAGACGGTTAGCGCCAAAGATGGAAATACAGAGATTCGTTTTGAGCTGTTTATTCCAAGTGACAGTTATCGCCATGTTGTTTCGTCGTGTTACGCTGAGTGTTGTAAAAGCAGTGCAAAGCATGGCGAGAAAGATTCGTGTTAAAGTTCAGAAGGAGTTTGATGTATTTCGAGAGCATCACGCAGACAAAAATTCGCTCGTATGGAACGAAGGGCATTTGTTTGAAGGATTTAACAAAGACGAGGACTATACTGTGTGTGTCCAGAGCAAAGAGAAAAACAACCCCTTTCCCCTTCCTGTGAAGACCTGGAAAGGATTTTTGATGATTTCTGCTACCCTGTCTTCATTTGAGGAACGTTCTCCAGAAAACGTTTTTCTTGGAAGTCAGCTATTCACAAATAGTGAACAGAAAAGTGGAGACTTCGCCCCGCTTGGTTCCTGTTAGAAAGGTTTAAGTCAGCAAGTAACCAAAGACCGTATGACAGAGCAAAAGAGAGTTGGAGTGGTAAATCAAGGAAGTTCATTGCAAAGTCACAGTTACAAAAAAATACACCAGTGGGCGCAAGTAAAAGAAGTCACGTCGGTAATGCTAATGCTTCCGTGGAAATGTTCCAGTTAACCCGAATGTAAAGATGCGACCGTATGCAAACGTTGCACAACGCAAACAGGGTAAGGTATCAAGGCTCTGTTCTTTTTCTTTTTCTTTCTTTCTTTCTTTCTTTCTTTCTTTCTTTCTTTCTTTCTTTCTTTCTTTCTTTCTTTCTCTCTCTTTTTTTTTTGTGGGGGGGGGTGGGGTGGGGGTGGATATCATTTCTTAAGAGTAGTTATTTTGCATGATTTTTCTGTGGTACGAATCTTTTGATTGGCTATCATGCATAGGCTCATGCAGCAATCTTGCGTTTCTTTATCAAGAAAACTAACTTAATTCGAGATCGTTCTACTTCACATTTCATGTTTTCAGACTCTCAACACTCCATTCTCTATTAGAGGACAGGCTGGAACTCCCTCGTGTTGTCGTGTCTGCACAAATTGCTCCAGTCCTGTTAAAGTAAGTAGTAGCGAGAGTCAATTTAGTTTGGCGCGAATTTCATGCGAATTACTAGTTTACAGCTGTCATGGGGCTGTGTTGGTTGACAAGAACAAAAGAGTTTTCCCTCTGCTGAGCGCTTAAACTCTCAGGAAATAAACTCTTTTTTACTTTCAAATTCTGTGAAAAAATGTGTGGTTTTGTCAGCCAACATGGATGCCTTTTTACGTGTTTGCAAACCAAGGGAACAAGGGTGGCGCAGTGGCGAGAGCACTCGCCTCCCACCAATGTGGCCCGGTTTCAAATCCCTGCGTCGACGCCATATGTGGGTTGAGTTTGTTGTTGGTTCTCTCCCTTGCTCCGAGAGGTTTTTCTCCGGATAGTCCGGTTTTCCCCTCTCTTCAAAAACCAACACTTCCAAATTCCAATTCCATCTGGAACGCACGGACACGTTTAGGGACGGACCATTATAAAAGTTATGGGGAGGGTGGGGAATTTTTGAGCCGCAGGAATTTTTTTTCGTTATCAACTTCCTTGTATGAATTTTTTTTAGGTCGTAGCATGAATATTTTTTAGGATTAATTGGCGTGCATAATTTTTTTTTTTTTCATTTTATCTTCCCTTGCGCGAATTTTTTTTTTGTACTTGCTTTCCGTTTCCGCGCTCCCTTAGTTACCCAAAAGCGACATGAAGTTGCCACCGTTCTATTTTCCTTTCAGTTCGTAATCTTCGAGCAAGCTCTCGAAGAGGGATTTGGTGAAAAAATACTTTCTCTTTTAGTTCTTATCTCCCATCTCCGTCCGAGAGGTTAATCACAGACCATTCAGTTCGTTGTTCACCCGGAATCGTTTCCATGTCAAAACGTCCTTCAACCGAGACTCGCCTTTACCACCACCACCACAACACTGCACACCAGTGTCTCCTTGTAATTCACCTGAATTGAGATAACGGTTTCAACGTAGTCAGCACTTGTTTAGAAGTGAATGCAGCCAGTCGTTACACCCATTACTATCACACTTAACCAATACCATACCGTACATCCATGCCACCATGTGGACTAATTTTTTCCCCGTTTGTTTCAGCGTTATGTTTTCCACCGTTCTTGAAGAAGCCGATGAGGAGACTGTAAGTCGCATGGTACCCGTCATACTGGAGAGAGTAGGACTGCTGTATCCCGTACAACACTACCAACAGGAGATTCACGAGTATGTACAATAGCGGGAGTAATCATGTGTTTCCTCCCAACCTTTGTGGCTGTGGGTCCATGACGTCTTTTGACTTCAGTAAAAACCCGTGTTTAACATCCAATACTTTCTGTCTTAGCCTCACAAGGTTTTAAAAATTGTAGTGTGTCTAAGAAGAATTTAGGTTGAGTAGGTGTTAACCCTATCACACATGATGGTGCTGCCAAAAAAAAAATCACTAAAATATTTATATTACGTTTTGGAAAATCCAAAGAAATAACTAGTACTACGCTAACATTCTGCCAAAGACGTTTCATGTGAATGGTAACACCACAGGATTTCATCTACAGACTCAAAAGTTAGGACTACATACTAAATAAATAGTACCATATGAAAGTACTTCTGAAGAGGTTTCATTTGAATGGTAACACCATAGGATTTCATCAACAGACTCAGAAGTTAGAACTGCATACTAATAAATAGTACCATGTGAAAGTACTGCTGAAGAGGTTTCATTTGAATGGCAACACCATAGGATTTCATCTGAAGACTTAAAAATTGGAGTGTCAGTGATCCTAGGTGTGAACGGGTAAAACAGATTTATGTTTTTGCCGAGGACAAAATGGATGTCTTCCCTTCTTTAATAATAATTAACTTTTCATTATGTATAATACAATCAAGCTCTGAGCAAACAAACATCCTTATCTATGTCCTCTGAGTTTTAACTGAATTAAACTCGTCTAACTATTGTTTTTTAGTGTGCTAATTTTCCAAATTATAAAAGAACATGCATTACGTAAAGGCTCAACTGGGTCATATAAAGTAGGGGTCTAAATCCCCAAATTGTAGCCTATCAGGTTCTTAATTAGTTAGGGTCTAAAACACGGGTTTTATCACGGGTTTTATTGTTTTACTGTGTTGTTGTGTAAAGTTGTTTAAACCTTAAGCTTAACCATAACCTGCGAACAAGCTCTCCAATTATGGCAAAGAGAGCCACGAGGGAAAATGCGAGCTAGCTTACTCGCGTCTCCTTTCGCGTGCGGCTCTCGTGTGAATTCTCGCGACTCTCCCAAATGGAGAGGTTGCTCGCGGGCTAGCTCAACCACGACAGGAAAAAAGCTGTTGGTCAGTTTCTTTTTTTCTTATTGTAGGAAAAATTTTTGTTTTATTTTTTTTTTAGATTATTATAGGAGAGGTTGGTTCAACTTTGTCAGAAATATCCAAACCTGATTGTCAAGTATCAACAAGATATCATGGACTTTATAAGCGGCCTGAAAAACCTAGGACCAACCAAAGAAGACTTTTTTGTTCACTTAGTAAGAAGAATACATTATCTTTTGAACCCGTTTAGGTGTTGTAAGGTGTACTATTACTAAGGAAAATCGTGGACGCGTTGTTTTCATTGTTGTGGTGGTAAGCAATTCGGCCCGAGTTCCTCGAATGTCTACCGGTTACTGCTAACCTATGCAGTGTTAAAAGTTTGGTTTAGTTTCTTGTAGGCTGTGTTTAGGCTTAATCCTGTGTTAAAGCAAGCAGCTATCTTTGGAGCAAAAATAGTTAGTTTTATGAATTGAGCTGTTTTAATTCTTTTTTTAACTAAACCCTTCATTCATCCATAGAGCAACCCTGTCTGGAGTGCTTACCATTTGTCATTTCGTTTAGAAAGGTCCAGAAATTATTGGCTACCAGTTAACTAAGGTAGACTTCATCATGTTATGATGTGAGTGCTGGTGGTAGGTTGTGGTACAATGTAACTATAGCCTCGTAATGGGAAAGTGTTGAGTTCAACTCCCTTTTGACGAAATTCATCTGTTCTCGTTTTACACCCAGAGCTATTCCTTTGGAGTTTTGTATGATCCACAAAACACATTTTTTTATTCTAATTTCATTCAATTTTCACATTTGTTAATAACCTAGAGTTATAATGTCGGAAAACAAGGCTCAAACTTGTGTGAATTTCTTGTCTTCCCGACAGGTTTGGGTCATAGGAGAATATGCGTCCCCTGCGCATGACAATGGATGTACAGTTCAAAATATTGTACAGTATTTTGAGGTAAGCTCCTTTTCCTGACCATTTATTTATGTTTCAATCTTTTTCTCTTTCCTTACTTACTTCCACCATTTCCCGTCACATCGAACTGAGAATTTGAAAAAGTACTTTGACGTTGCATTTTTCGCTTTCCGCGATCAAAATATTGGCCTTATGGTATTAAAGCTAGGCCTTCTTGTTGTTTACGCCTTTGGCCAGGATCATGCCCATCCGCGCTTACAGGTGGCTCAGTAGTTTCGACGAAAACTGGATCCCACATGAGAAGATGCATTAGCGCGTTGGTCAACCTTGCTCATATCATTGCCTTTAAATTGTTGAGATTAATGTGCTCTTTTTTAGGAAATATTTGTTTGTTTAATTATTTTTTCTAGGACACGCTTGCTAATAAAATGTTAACTAAAGACCGTTCTCACGCTCGTGGCTAGCCTGCGAGCAAGGTCTCCTATTTGGGCGAGCAAAGCGAGTCTCGCGAGAACGCGCGAGCGAGCGGCGAAGCCGCGAGGGGCAGAGCGTTCTCGCGAGGCTTGCTTCGCTCGCCCAAATAGGAGACCTTGCTCGCAGGCTAGCTCGTGGTCAGCATCTATCGAAATTTGTTGAAATAGAAGAAAGCGTTTAAACAAGAAAAGAGTTTCAATGTTTTGGAACACCATTACGGCCGCCGTGGCTTCATGTGGAAACGCTCCTTTGTTTTTGTATTTGCTCACATCTCCACAGCGTTTAAAACTTGCTTACGTATTTTAATGTTTCCCAGGCATTTGAAGCCTTAACTTATGAAGTGGTATTGCAAACTGCGCCAGGAAAGGTAAAGGAAGATTTAATTTATTTTCGCTGTGTTTATCTTGTGTCTGTGTTGTTTTAATAAGCCTTAGAGAGATTTAACAAAAAATATTGTGGCTAATTACCGTTGTTGCCTAGATCTTTTCGTCTTACGGGGTTTTCGTTCATCAAATCAACAAACAAATGAATGAACTACATTTTTTTAGGTTCAACTGCTTACTAGGTTGTTCACTCAACAATGAATACCATATCCACTTTCATTTTTGTCATCTTCAGTCCAGACACTATTCATTTCAGATATTCTAAGCAAGGAGGATACTCCATCTAAACCTTAATGAATAGATAAGCCCTCCTAAGTTATATTTTCTCAACAAAATGGCGAAAACTGAAATTAACGTGATAGGTTTAAACAGCGTAAAAATCCATTTGGAGGGGATTTTTGGAAATCTTGATGTATTGCTGGTAGAAAGACCTCACAAATTTGGCACCAGATTTTGGGGCTATTTTCGTGGGATAACTAAAACGCTTTGATCTCTTTTACCCTTAGTTCACGTGATTCATTTAACATGTAAAGCACACGTTTTCTACCCTTGACTAGTATCCAGATGAGCCCACTTGATAACCGAGGCAGCAACGGTATCGTTGTAAAGGGCAATAATACATTTTTGTGCTGCATGAAATTTCAGGTCTCATTCAGTGGACGACTGGTTTCAGTTTTGATGACAACCTTGGCAAAGGTAAGAGCTGGAAACATAAATTTTGCTCCTGATATCTACATGTAAATGGTGAGGAGAACGTGTTGTCCCCTAACGTGGCTCGTCTAGCTTTATCAGGGGGGTAAGTGTATCTGTAGTCAAATGCTGACGAGTGAAATTATTTCCTGAAATCAAGCGCGTTTTGTTCAAATTCTAATTAAGGCTCGGGAAAATAATCACGATTGGGACAAAACGCAAGTGAAATTATTCCCTAATTTCACGGGCGTACCATTTGATTGCCTGTTAATATCATGGGAGACAAATCACGCTCACAATTGTGGGATTTTGACATGTTTATCGTATCCGTAAATCGAAAACTCCACTAAAAATTTATCGTTGCTGAAGAATTGGCGGCCTGTCTCTCTCTCGAATGTACATTACAAAATTGCCACCAAAGCTCTTGCCTTGAATAAAGTCCACCCAGCAATCATAAGTGACGCACAAACTGGTTATAGTGAAGGAAGGTTTATAGGAGAAAAATCCGGGTGATATCAGATCTTCTCCATTTTACAGCAGAGCAAAATCAAGAAGGCATCGCCCTTTTTATAGACTTCGAAAAAGCTTTTGACAGCTTAGAGTGGGCGTTCATTTTAACTCTTTAGAAACACTTCCACGTAAGCTAGTCAATTGTACATAAATTAACCGTTTCTGGGCAAAGATAATCTCTTGGTGGAATCATCAAAGCGCTGACGGTTACGTTGTAGATGAATTAAGCATTCTCTATGGTTACAATCCAGAAGACAAAAGAACTCTAATTTCAATTATTTCCTTTTCCTGGGAAAGAGACACATCTTTACTCAGAGATTAGCCTGCGTAGCATGGCGGTTTTCTCGAGCCAGGTGCACGAGGGCGAAGCCGCCAGAAAAAAAGTTGCTCCCGCCCCAATCTCGTGTCGGTTTCTTGCCCCCGCCCGCCTTTATCAGTTAGCGCGCCCAACCAACACAGGCTAGCTACGCAGGCTACTCAGAGATTCAAACAGAAAACCCCGAACATTGACCTGTTTTTTGACTTTGTTAACGGCAAGTTAATCGTACATAAATGTATATTTCAATCCAAAGGGCACGGAATTAACAAGTTTTACTCTCTAATTAATTTTCTTTTTGTTACTGGTGCTAGAAGTGTAATTTATTTATTTATTTATTTATTTATTTACTGTCTTGTTTTGTCGTACATTGTACATTGTAATACTTTTTATTTCTCCAATAAAGTTTTAGAAGCAAAAAAAACTCCACTTACTGAAACGTTTAGAGCATGTGGCGTAAGTTCACTTTCTAGTTTATGAATTTTGCGACAAAATTGTTAGATTCCTTTTTGATGTGATCTTTCGTGTGTTTTGGTTTTCTAAAGCGTCTTTTAATGCCCTGACTCCTTCATTCATAACATTTTAAAACTTCGACGCCATCTTGACTCTACTCCTTCCCTTATTAGTTTCAGTTAGTTCTTGATTAGCTAATTTGGTAGGTGATCCGAGATGTCGCCATAACTGTTATTTACAAAATCAGACACAAAGATATATTTATCATAGTTAATCGTTATTGTTCATTTTATCGACTAAGGGCTTGTCCTAAAGAAAGTTCTCATTCGCCAGTCACTCCACTGACTTGGTTTCGATCTGAGATTTACAGTGTGTTTCATGACTTGCTTCTCTAAAAGATAAAAGACAGGAAAACATCATTAATCAGTGAACTCACTATCAGGCAGTAACAGGTAAAATTTACCACCCGCAACCGCTTGAAGGTTTGCTAAAATTGAATAAGCAGTTTTAAAAAATACGCTAGTTGTGATCCGGTCCGATCAAGGAAATGAATGAATAAATGGAAAAGTACTTAAGCAGTGGCGGATCCAGGGGAGGGGCCGGCTCCCGGCTCCCCCTCCCCCTCCCCCCGCTTGTTTTCAGACCAAACTGAGGCCCGAAGGGCCGAAAAAAATTTTTCGGAGACTGCCCCCACCCCC
>BOPM01000317.1:284696-306103 GCA_022179025.1 Porites australiensis | reverse complement strand
TTTTCTATTGAGTACTGGCTTGACATTAGGTCTGCCAGGGCTCTTGCTCGTCCAATCTCCTCCGCGTAAAGACTCTCATGAGGATTCCCCCTAAAGCAAAGCACAAGACTGATAATTCGATAAAGAAAACCAACCTTGTCAAAATACGATATCTTGAATTGTTCATGATCTTTCAGAAAACGTCGAATAACCTCTCCCTTATTAATGCAAGCAAAGAAATGTGATTTAGCTTCAGGCATGTTACCAGCATTCATCAAACAAAGTGAAATAAGCAAGTGAAGTAGCGGCTCTCTTATAATATTCCCTGTCTCTCTGTATAATGCGAGCGCTCTTTCAAGACAGTCTTTCGCCTTCACAAATTCACCGAGTAAAAGAAAAAATCTTCCTTGGTGTTCACTGCATGCAGCTTCTGTTCCCTTGCTGGCAATTTTTTCTGCAATTGCAACGGTTTTTTCGCAATATTCTTTCGCTTTGACATACTCACAGAGAGAGTAAGAGTTTCTCTCCAGATTTCCATAGCATGCAGCTTCTATTTCCTTGTCGCCAATTTTTTTTGCGATAACAAGTGCCTTTTCTTGATATTCTTTAGCCTTGACATATTCACCGAGAGTCTGAAATATACTTCCAAGCCCTAAAAAGCATGTAGCTTTTGCTTTCCAGTCGCCAATTTTTTCTGCGATTTCAAGTGTTTTCTCTTGATATTCTTTAGCCCTGACGTATTCACCAACAGACTCGAAGATACTTCCTAGGTTTCCATAGCATGTAGCCTCTGTTTTCTTGTCGCCAATGGTTTTGGCGATTGCAAGTGATTTTTCTTGATATTCTTTAGCCTTGATGTATTCACCAACAGACGCAAAGCTACTTCCTAGGTTTGCATAGCATGCAGCCTCTGTTTCCCGGTCGCTAATTTTTATCGCGATTGCAAGTGCTTTTTCGTAATATTCATTAGCCCTGAAATATTTACTTAGGGACTGAAAGATAATTCCTAGGTCTAAATAGCATTTGGCTTTTGTTTTCCTGTCGCCAACTTTTTCAGCAATTGCGAGTGTTTTTTCTTGATATTCTTTAGCTTTGGCATACTCACAGAGAGAGAGAGAGAGTCTTCCTAGGTTTCCATAGCATGCAGCTTCTTCGTTCCAATTGCCATTCTTTTCTACGACTTCAAGTGCTTTTTCTTGATATTCTTTAGCCTTGAAATATTCTCCAAAGGACGCAAACGTACGTACAAGGTTTCCATAGCATGCGACCTCTGTTTCTCTGTCGCCATTTTCCTGTGCAATTGCAAGTGCTTTTTCGTGATACTCTGTAGCCTTGGCACATACACCCAGACACTGAAAGATGTTTCCTAAGTTTATGTAGCAAAGTCCTTCCCTTTGTTTGTTCCCAGTTTGTGTCACGATGCTTAGTGCTTTGGTGTAAAGCTCTGTTGCTTCATTATAATTGCACTGGTGTCTATATAATTGGGCCAGTAAAATGGTCATTTCTCCTTCTAAATCTCTCTGGCCAGTGTTTCGAGAAGCGGCAATAATCTTTCTGCCAATTTCGATTGCATTGCTGTGTTCCTTAGTGTCTTTGTACCCCAGAAACATTTGTATATGAACCGTCATCTTGCGCCGAATGACAAACTCCTTTTCACTTTCCAGTAACTTGTGGTTAACAAGAAACAAATTTTCCTTACATAATTCGATGGCGTTTTGAACACGATTTGTGTTTAAAAGGTACCACGAAACACTATATGCAATCTTGATGGCCTGGACAAATTCTTCCTTGCTGTACATGGCAGTCTTTTTAGAGCTAAGAAAGACGAGAAAAAACATGAACAACGAGAAAATTCAGAAATATGGCGGTCATGAATAAAGATTTCTTTGTTTTAATTTTAAACCATTCTTCAGACTCTTTCGCTAACTCAAAGTTGTAAATGGTTATCAGCGTTAAATTTTCATCTCTCTTCTTTTTGTGGATCTGCAGCCGGAGTGTCAAAGCGAAAATATAGAAAGGCCTTTTAGTTGCGAGTCTGCATATACTACGGTCCAGTTGCACGTCGTTTCCATGGCGTTAAGAACACACCGGTAAGATTGCTAAGAGAAGTGCATCCAGAATTCCTATTTTGTTAGTCTTTTTTCCGTGTTTTTTTCGCTTGCGTTTTCCTGTAGTCTTAGAAATTTGTGTCGCGCTTGCCTTTTCAGCACGATTGGCTTAATAATAAACTTGTGAGTCAAGTGAAGTAGTTTTCGCCAGTTCATTAGCGGCTTCACTGTTTGCTAGCTTTTCGTCGTGAAATAAATCATGGGACCTCTGAGTACTGATTACGGAGAAACTAAAACGTTTTATTTCGAAGAATTCAATAAAATCAATACTTCACATTTAAAAAAGCTGGTGAACAAGCTAAGCAAAGGCAGTACGTTCATCTGTCAGTTATTTTAAGAACCTAAGTATTGGCCCCCTGCGACTTCCCGCTCAGAAGTCAAGCGCTCTACCGACTGAGGTAGTCCTATGACGATCCAGTTTTTCTGTAGTCTGTTGCTGTTTTTTATCACACGGTCACAAGATAAACATGATAAAGAGAAAAATAAACTGTACTTACCAGGTCGCCTTTTTACGTTACTTAGAAAACTGAATTTACCATTGAAACTTCCCTTAATATACCAACATAGTGAAAACGCTTTCAAGAGGTCATCATTTATTTCTTGATATTGAACGAGCTGAAACCTGCTATTATTACGTTTTCTCTCTAAGGTACACAGTCACATTTGAACGAAAATAAACCATGATGAAAACTCTAATCTGAGTACCCATACACTGGAATCCCTATATGGTAGGGTGAGATTAAAGTATTTGCTTGAAAATGGGATATTTTTCAGTTTTGGTTTAAGCAATCGAAGGTTTGAAAACCACAAGATTCTACTGTTTTAGTTCTGACGTTTAACTTATCGAAACTACTTGCTGCGTTAAGGTTAAATTGTACAGGATATGCTAGAAAATAACCTCACCTTGTGCACGGCCATGGCCTCCTTGATGTTATGGTAAATAGTTATTAATTATGCCCACTTTATGTAAAAATACCTTCATGTCCCCTTTTATTTTCAAGCTCATTTTATGCCTTTAGAATTTAAAATTTCGCTCCAACTATCGGTAATATATTTGCTTGGTGTATTTTTTGTTTCGATCGGGTTTAGTTTCAGCTGCCTTCCGGGTTTTCATGAGGCAAACAAGGTTAAACAAACAGGCGAAGAAAACTCGTGCTCTTAAACATCGAAACTGGAAATATGATGGGTTAGGTTTGCAAGACATGAAGGCATAAAGGGCAGTAACGAACGTCCTCCACACCTGTCTGTTCTGGGCCAGCTTCCTCTGGAAGCCCATTACATCCCCATTCCGGTTGTTTTGGTTCCTTCTTTTGCTGTTTCTATGACTAAAGACTTTCTACGGGACTGGAATGTTAGCCCAGTACCCAACCCTCAACCTGGAGGGTCAGTGGATCACTTTTCGTCTTACCCCTACCTTTCGACTTGTCCGGGTTGCCCTGCCAGGAGCTAAGCTCCCACTGGCACAGCTGTCCGGGTCACTGAGGTACACAAGCCCCCTGACCACAACAAAGTAATGATCCTCCAGGAAGGTCAAGGTTTGGGTGGACGATATATTACAAACTGCATTGTGTGTGGATATTAGTGACACAATACAATGACATTTATTAAATTGTCCAGCCAAACTGTCACCTCGTTTCATTGTTGCTTCACTGGAGCTGAATGTGGGAAAGGTCTATTTGTTATGACCAGGGTTATATTGACATCGTAGTTGTTATAGCAATGTATGAGG
Organism: Porites australiensis; assembly: GCA_022179025.1. Taxonomy (NCBI): domain Eukaryota; kingdom Metazoa; phylum Cnidaria; class Anthozoa; order Scleractinia; family Poritidae; genus Porites; species Porites australiensis. The sequence continues at coordinate 302,287 of BOPM01000317.1, read as the reverse complement.
TCGTGATTATTTTACTTGTTCTTCGTTTACTCTAGACATTTGGCTTTTTGGATTGTTTAGTTTTCAATATATTTGTGACAATGATGATGCTAATGATAACGATAATAATAATAAACAAATAATTATCATGATAATAATACTCTTTATTATGTACAAAGAGGTTAACATGGAAGAGTTACGAAAACTAGTAAACTAGTGGCCATATTTAAAATGACAACAGTTAAGAGCTAATGCTATGACTGACGAATGTAAACAAGAATATCAAACTATAAAATGATAAAAATTCCTGCTGTTTTCTCATGATATTTCTATAATTATTTTTAAATTCTCCAACGAATACTGAATTTCTATGTTCTAAGCTTAAGCTGCTCCAGATTTGGCAGGTTAACCAAGAAACATTCATCCTAAACTCTCCTCAGCTCTCGTGTTTTTTTTTTTTTTCAACTCTAGGCGACTAGGCGACTATTGGAGAAAATAACTCCAAAAAAAACTTTAAAACTTTTTAAATACTACTGCAAGGGTAAGAAAGTAGCCCAGTTTGGTTTCGATTAGTTCCTGATTGGCTAGTTTGATAAGTGATCCAAGCTTTTACCATAGCTAATAATTATAAAATTGGAGACATAAAGATATATTTATCATAGTTAATCGTTAGTGTTCACTTTATCGACTGAAGGTTTGTCCTAAAGAAAGTTTTTATATCGCTAGTCACTCTGTTGACTTGGTTTCTACCGGAGATTTCGAGTGTGTTTCGTGTCTTGCTTCTCTGAAAGATAAAAGATAGTAAAAACATGATTAACAGATCTTTTTCATTCGAACTCGCCTTTCTGCCTTTCCTCTTTACAAGCGTCTCCCTCACAGTGAACTTGTGCTAAGTATTTTAGCGAACTCCATATTAATCTCAAAAATTTGGTTTTATCTACTGAGCGAAGAACAACGAAGTGGAAGCTTTGAAATCTCTGTGCTGTGCTGGGTCAATTGGCTAATCATCTCATTTAATAAAACCTGTATTTCACTACCCCACCGACTCGGCACCTCAGTTTCTATACAATTTAAGCCCTTTATACATATTTAGCGCACAACCTCGATTCTCTAGACGAGCCGGAACTCAACAATTTTTATTGGCTCAAAAACAAAGATGTCAATAAGTTTCTACTAACCTTAACTTTTGAAAATCTAATGTCACGTTATCTCCAACCAGCATAAAAGGTGCCCACTGCTCCACGTCAGAGAATCCGTTTTCTCTCATCCACTTCATGGCTTGGTGAAGAGATTCACTGGCACTTTCTCCACGAACAAGGTGTTCGTAGAAACGACTCATGAACTGCTTTGTTGCTTCGTCTTGTATGGCCCACAGTGCCACCAACACTGAACGTGCACCAGATCCTAAAAACGCGCGAGCAATTCCAACCACTCCCTCCGTTTTGATCTGTCCTTGTGCACTGTGACAACAGCTAAGGACTACCAGTTTGGCTCGCAGCCGAATTTGTGAGATGTCTGCCATGGTAAGCAAGTAGTCTTCTTCTTGAGGTTTTCTATCAATGAAGGGAGGAGGGGCAAGAACAATTTCTCCTCTTTCCGCATCACCATGGGCAGCGAAATGTATGAGACTTACTGAGTGTATGCTCTGGAGAACGGTCTCCTTTGTTGCTTTCTTTCCGAGCAGAGGTTGGGTACCGAGCAGTTTTCCGACCATTTCTGCTTCCTCACTTGCAAAAGGCAGCCTCGATACCCACTGAAGATTTCCTTTGTATAACACCTCACCAACCTCAGGATCCCCCACTATCAGTGCACCAGTCTGACTGTGATAGTCTGCTGGACTGTCCTGAATGAGCTTGAGTGTCGTCAAAGAGGGAACTATGCGAATCCGGAAAGACTGTGATAGATACTTTCCTCTTTCGTCCTTTAACGCTGCAAATGGAACTATGAAAAACAAGCGATCAGGGACAATGACGATTTCTGGTTTATCAAGCAAGTTGGCTAGAGGAGCGATGATCATTCTGTAACCATCTGCAAGAGTAAGGATGGGCTGCTGTTCGTCTTCATCCTCTTCTACAGGGCGGGACCCTGTGAGGCCGTTTTCTTGAGATGGCTGGTGCGTCTGCTTGGAGTGAACATTTGAAGGAAACCAGGATCGGTCCTCGCACTGCTCTGGAGCTAAGCAATGTGTCTCTCTAAAGATTTCGGTGCAAAAAACGTCAGCCACTTTGCTTACTGTTCTGTTGGTAGCAAAACAGTCATTCACGTTCATTTCCTGGAAAAATATTTGGTTGTGTGCCTTAATAACCCACAAATTTATAAATTTTTCCCGGTATGAAATGTAAAGACAGGCCCAATCGTGCTCTTTCTTCACAATTCTTTCAATACCAACCCATGCCTGTGGCTCGACTGATATTTCGTTTTGTATAGAGTACTGGGCTGTCATTAGGTCTGCCAGGGTTCTGGCTCGTCCAATCTCCTCTGCGTAAAGACCCTCTTTCAAATATCCCGCACGGCAGATCCCATGACCGATCGCTCGGTAGTATCCACTGAGCTTGTCGAGAAGCGATATCTTAAACTGGTCATGATCTTTCAGAAAACCTCGGAGAACCTCTCCTGTTTTAACACAGGCAAAGAAATGCGATTCAGCTTCAGGTATGTTGTCGTCTTCGATCATGCAAAGTGAAATAAACAAGTGAAGCGCTGTCTCTCTTTCCATTTTTCCAGCCTCTCTACACAATACGAGCGCTCTTTCGAGACAGTCCTTAGCCCTCGCACTCTCACCGAGAAAACGAAAAACTTTTCCTAAGTGGTCATAGCATGCGGCCTCAATGTTTTTGTCGCCAATGTTTTGTGCGATTGCAAGTGCCTTTTCGTAATATTCTGTCGCCTGGACAGATTTCCGGCAGCTCTCAAAGAATAATCCTATGTTTACATAGCAGATGGCTTCTAATTTCCTGTCTCCGATTTTTTCTACGATTGCAAGTGCTTTTACGTGATATTCTTTGGCCTTCACATATTCATCGAGAGATTGAAAGATATCTCCTAGGCATCCATAGCATTGGGCTTCCATGTGCTTGTCACCAATTTCTTTTGCGATTGCAAGTCCTTTTTCCTGATACTCTTTAGCCTTGACATACTCACCAAGAGACTCAAAGACTACTCCCAGGTGTCTATAGCATGCGGCTTTTGTTTTCCTATCGCCAATTTCTTCTGCGATTGCAAGTGCTTTTTCGTGACACTCTATAGCCTTGACATATTCACCGAGAGGAAGAATACTGTTTCCTAGGTTTGTATAGCATTTGGCTTTTGCTTCCCTGTCGCCGATTTGTTCTGCGATTGCGAGTGCTTTCTCTTGACATTCTTTAGCCTTTACATGTTCACCAAGAGACAGGAACACACCTCCTAGGTCTCCATAGCATGCGACCTCTGTTTGCCGGTCGCCACTTTCTTCTGCGATTGCAAGTCCTTTTTCTTGATATTTCTTAGCCTTGTAATATTCACAGAGATAGTAAAAGACAAGTCCTAGGTTCTCATAGCATAAGGCTTTTGTTTTCATGTCCCCAATATTTTCTGCGATTGCAAGGGCTTTTTCTTGATATTCTTTAGCCTTGACATATTCACTTAAGTGCGCACGGATGCATCCTAAGCTTACATAGCAGTTCGCTTCTGTTTCCCTGTCGCCATTTTTTTCTGCCATTGCAAGAGCTTTTTCGCTGTATTCTGTAGCCTTGACATATACACCCAAAGACTGAAAGATACCTCCCAGGTGTAGATAGCAAATGCTTTCCAATTCGTTTTCTTTACTTTCTATCGCGATGCTTAGTGCCTTTGTGTAAAGCTCGATTGCTTCATTATAATCGCACTGGCATCTATACAATAGCGCCAGGGAAAATGTTACTTTTCCTTCTAACGCTTTCTGGCCAGTTTCTCGAGAAATGATGAGAAGCTTTCTGCCAATTTCAAGTGCGTTCCTGTAATCGTTAGTAAGCGTGTACCCTGCAAGCATTTGTAGATATGCCATTGTCTTGAAGCAGATGGTAAATTTCATATTTTCCAGTGTCTTGTGGTTAAAAAGAAACAAATTTTCCTTACATAACTCGATGGCTTTTTGAACACGATTTGTGTTTAAAAGGTAGGACGAAACAGGAATTGCAATCTTGATGGCCAGGACAACTTCTTCTGTGCTGTTCATGACAGTCTTCGTTTAGAGCTAAAATAAGAGACAATTTGTTTTGGTTTGCTATCGTTTACCCCGTGTACAGCCGCCCTCTCCCCTCAAAAAAACCGGGGTGAGAAGAGTATTAGAATCCTTTAGATTCTAAGACGAGGACGACTACAACGACGAGATATTTTTTAATAGCGGAAAAGCGCGCGAGAGCGGAGCCCCCTTGTTAAAGAAAACTGGAAACCTATAGATCCGAGAAAATTTGGTTATGACGTCAGCGTACGCCCAAACGCTGACCGTCGTACACCCGCTACATGTAAGCCGATGTCAAATGTCACATTAGATCGTGCGCAAAATAATTAAATATTGACGCTAGCCTCTCAGTAAGAAGATGAATTGACAGCTGTCAAAATCAGGCGTCTGCTGACAAATATCACATGACCATCTCGCGGGCTCAGATGAAAGACTGGTTGTTTTGCCCCCACATGTAATATGTCACACTTATCAACATAAAAATGAAACTTCGCTTTCACTGGCCAGAGCTGTCAGTCGCCTGTCAGTAGTTTATTATTTGTTGTTTACTGAATTTTTTTTTTTGCCTCTTTTACATATAAATAAAGGAAAATAATTAAATTACATATAACATACACAATTCGAAAAAAGTAATCTCAAAAGGCGAGAAGTCTCAGGAAGCCATGAAGGCTTATAGGTGAGATTTCCTCTTAACAGTAGATTTAGTTGTTACTATAGTAATTAGTTAAAATTATGCGCAAGCCAGATCAAGTTATGCACAGGCCAAATCATGCGTCATTGACAGCTGTCAAAATGGGATATCTGCAGATCACTATCACAAAATTAATAACGTGGACACAGGTAGAAGACCCGTCATTCCCCACCTCCCGCTATTGCGCCCCTACAAGCCAGGGTGAAATGTCTTAATACTCACACTGTGAAAGCTGTCATAGTCGAAGCCATTTATTCGAATATTCGCCATCGTTATGAAGGTCAGTTGACAGCTGTCAATCTAAGGCATCGGCTGACCATCATCACCTGACTGTATCGCGGGCTCATATTTTTACTTATCGAGGTCACGTATTTTTTTGAAGTTTTTCGCTGATATTTTATTTGATCACGGGCTCAATTCCGTGTTTTTGGAGCGAGAAACTCACATTAGGCGACTCATCAGCCGTGTTTACTTGCACGCTTGGTTTGTGTGAATGATCTAAAAGACTGAAACAGTAGATCTATTGTTATTTAAAACGATGGCCTCGTCAGGAGTATGTTTTCGTTCTACTGGACAAATTATTTGACGAGGAAAAGGCAACGAAAAATACATAGAAGATCTCGGAAAACAGCAGCAAACTTTCACTTGGTTTCACTGAGCTGAGCCCCGATCATTGCACAACAGAAACACAACACATTGCAAGACGAAAACAGAGTGCAGCTAATTGAATGTTGGCCGTGAAATTCATAATTACATCAGTCATTAATACCAGAAACAACAGTGTAATAATTATGGATACCTAAAGCCGCATAAAAGCAAACGATTTATTAGTTTGTTGTTGTACATGGATAGCCCGCAAAATAGGCGCTTTATGAGCCAAGCGAGGCGAACGCGGCATCTCGCGCGAAAGCGACGCGCGAGAGACGAGGGGAGGAGAAAATAATAAATCGCCTGTTACCAGGCCATTGTTCTGGCTCTTCCGCCCACCTACGCCTACAAAATATTGATTGACGGCGATGATGTCAAAAGGACCAATCAAAACACGATCCATTACTCTCGCGAAAATTGTCACCTTCCTGGCGTTATCTTCTATTGTACAAATGGTGAGGAGTTTCGGCGATGTCTTCGCGAGCTCCCACCAAAGTCGTGTAGATTTTGTAGTAAACCTTTTGCTTATTCTGCGAGGTCTATCCCAATTTTAGTTCTGTTACTCAAAGGTAAGAATGTCAGGGCGTTCTTTTTTCAAATCTGGTCTCCGAGCAAGGTATTTATGTTCAAAACGATTCAAGCTCGTCCACTAGATCGTGTCCGAAATGTATAAGGCCAATAGAGAGAAGTTGTTACGTTACGTTGCCTTGGTAGCAAAATTTTTGGATGACAATAAATCGAAAATTCACCACCGAAAAAGAGAATTTGTACCGCTTCAAACTTCATCGATCTTATTTAATTTCATTTAATTTGTCAAAAGTTGGCGAAATTTTCTTGGTTGAAACCGAAAGGACCGTATCTAAGTTTAGTTAAAGGAAAACGAAAATTTTCGAGTTGGTTCACCGACTCCATGAAGTGGGCGCTTGAAATTAGGAAGTTTCATGTCGCAGTCACGCAACCACGGCAAAGAAATGAACAAAATGGCATGATGCAGGTGCAAATTTGTTGTTTTGTCAATAAAAACCTATTACTTTTTTGCCGTTCTCCTTCCGTCGCCGTTGTCGTTGGTTTTGTTGTCATCCAAAAATAGTGCTACCATGGTGACGTGACTTCACACTTCTCCTCTCTATTGTCACAGCTTGTGATACGTTGTCCGAAATAAAACAAGGAAGCCAGGCGAGGCCGAATTCATTGCCAAGGGATCCGTCGATGAAAAGAATAGCAAAGAGCTCTCCAAGCACCGGGCCAAGCGTTTCCGTGGATGGTTCCTCTCGTGTTTTAAAACATCCATGCCCAGGGAAGAGTGATCGAGCAAGAAAAGAAAACTTACCAGTCAACGAAAGTACACCAGACACTAAATAATCGAACTGATCGATTACGCACAGGAGAAAATCCAAGGTTTTATGAATGTTCCAGTCGAAGAGACACAAACACTAACGAAGGTAATAATAACGACACAAGCCAAGAGCGTTGTTTTATCTTGTTGTTTACATTTGGTATCAATGTGATCTCGAGGAGAGAGGATCAATAATTGTTTCAGTAATTGTTGAGTTTTAATTATTGCTTATTTGTTCCTATAGAGTGTTTTCACTCACGTGGCCAGCATCAATGCAAATTTCTTGGAACAAAAGACAGCGTTTGCATAAGAAAAGAGTGCAGCTCCCAAGGATTGGTTTGGGACACCAACATGGCCGCCTTTTCATTGTTTTGGGATACCAACATGGCCACTGTGACTTCATGTGAAAACACTCTATTGTTTATTATTTCCAGGTTTTTGTGGCATATCCGAGGAGTATGAAAGCGAACGAAGTGAATTGCCAAGGACTGCAAGCGACTGTTGTTAAGCGAGCAGCAGAGTACTGACACAGGGTTCAGAGGAGATGTGTTTGTCGTTAGAACATCAAAACCCGTCGAAAACCTCTGAAAAAATGGGTTGTTTTGATCGCGTTACAGTTTCGTTACACATTATATATACCGCAAACCAAGAGACTGAGGGCTCGCAAGATCGGCTTACAGTATAATTCGTGCCTCGGTCGCCCTTCGGGCGACGTGCCGTGCGCTAACGAGGATATGGCTTGCGGTTATTTATTTTCAAAATGGCGAATAACAAAGTCGATCTGGGTCAGATAAGAAGCAAAGAAATCGTTTACAGCAGATTCATAAAGATCCTATTGGGCTAATTAATCGTGCTAAGCGACAGATATAGACATTTTTCAAGGTGAGACTTTAACTAAATAATTCATTTATTTAAACGCAACTCCTCTGGACCCTGTGGTACTGAGAGTACAATTTAAAGTGTGTGTTGTTTGCCATAATAAACTCTCCAAAAACTTCATATCTTGCTCGCGAGGTTTTTAAGACGAAAATCGCGGCGGAATGCGCACGTTATGCTAAGCAGAAGACTTGCTGGACAAATATTCCCAGATCGTTAAGTTCTTCAATTTGCTCATCAGAAATCGCTGTCAAAGCAACAACAAGAGCGTGGGCATGGACACCAATTCGTTGTCTCGAATATGGTAGGGAAAAGTTGGTAAATCAGGATTTTTCCAAACCCAATTGGAAGCAATCTAAGAACATCCTTCCTCTTTAGCAATAAATTTGAACATTTCTTTTGTTTTTCCTTGAACTTGAACTTGAACTTAACCGCGCGAGCGTTATTCCAGACAAACATACCAGATTCTCGCGAGGATCACGTGTCTACAATTAGCCAATTTGGAACGCAACGTTCATGAAGTGAACGTGAGAACAATGGACTGGTAATAGGCGCTTTATTTTTTCTCCTCCCCTCGTCTCTCACGTGTCGCTATCGCGCGAAATACCGCGTTCGCCTCGTTTGGCTCATAAAGCGCCTGTTATGCTTCGTGCATTTAAGTTATCACTGTAAATATTGCAATCAAATTTTAGTTTTTATGTTTACCCTGACATCTTCGGTTAAATATGTTAGGCTTCTAAAGCCTTTTCTTTAATTATCTGTTTCTTTCTCGGTTGTGTTTTCTTCGTAATCGCCTTTCTATGGAATTTTTGTGAGGTAGAAACCGTAACGCGTGAAGTTTGAATTTTGTCTGGCTACTATTGTCTGTAAGTTTGTCTGTTTGTCGACACGAAAAAAGTTCGCAGCTCTAGCGGCCGATTGTTAATTGCTTTACTCGCATTGTCGGTGTTTTATTCCTTCCCCTTTACCTTTGCAAAAAAAGCTGTAAAAAAAACCCGCAAGCTTTCAGCTTAATTCAAAACTTCAGACATTCGAGACTGAATAGCTCACAGTTTTTAGCTTTCTCTGAAGTGCGTTAATTCGACCTGGTTAATTGTTTTGAATTGATACAAGCTTTCCTTTTTCAGTAAATATTGTTTAATATTTCAAAGTGTAGGAAATTTTTCTTTAGTTTAATATACCAATTTTGGCGTTAAAAGTAGTGTTTTTCATTGGCCGGTAAGCTACCGAGAAACTTATTTGTGTAAGTCTTTAAAATGTAAGTCTCTAGAACAACTACCTTTTATTCGCGTAGAAGAGGCCGTTTCGTGATTTCAGCGTTTCCTAACAAGCCGCGGCGAGGTAAATATTCCTAAAGCCACTATTCACCGAGATTGAAAAGAATAATTGTTTTAGTATATACACACGAAGTGATCTCAACAAAATCAGACAGGAAACCATTAAAAAGGACGACTTGATTGACGGATCAAATCAGGCGAAAGTTTAAAAATAGATCTTTGCAGAATTTTCAAGCATTGTAATTCACAAGTTTATCACTCTGCAAACAACAGCATAATGGCTTCAATGGAACCGTGAAAAGTTTGAATTGTTTCCTTACCTGAGAAGAAAAGTAGGGCTTTGTTGTTTTTTGTTGACTCGCCAAGTTTATAGCCAAAAAGGTTTGTTGTGTCGTTCTTGAAGTGCTGATAAAAATGGCGGCTCGGTTTCTTGAGGTAAAATGTCGTCTTCCAGTAGCATTCTTTTTTTATTTACTTGAAAAGTAAAATTTCTGCAAACATTTGCTTTGAAATTTATTTGTCATTAATAAACTTCGATTTTTGGGCCAAATGTTTCTTGTTAGGAAACGGTGAGTTCACGAAACGGCCTCTTCTACGCGAATAAACGGGAGTTGTAAACAATACATCGAGAACAAAACTCAGCTACAGTAAATGGAAAAACGCCGTTTTGAATCCTTTGAAGTCTTTTCTTGCCTTAAAAAAAGTCAACCCCAGGATTTTGTCGACTTCTAAAAGATCATTCTCTAAAAAAATGGGAAAAACACCGAGCTCACACATTATCCACTCGCTAGGAGGTGAATATTGTTGAATACTCCGAGATAGCGAACCAATCAGATTGCTTAAATCACCAAGATCACTTAGTGTGTATATACTAATTGATTATTATTCATTCAAAATATTGCCCCAATTCTGATTGGCTAAAAGCACACGCATAATTCACCATAACCAGTTACTGATGACCAAATTTGGAAGAATTTTATGTTTAACGAGGAAATGACGTCAAAAATGCAGCCTTCTACAGGTTAATGCACCGTTAACCGAGAAGACCTGGGGACGAGATTGAGTTGTTTTCGTTACAAAAACTAAAATGGCAGATACTTCACTCGTTTCAAGAGTACGAAGTACAGCTGGAACTAGGCGAAATAATGGCTAAAAACATAGCAAAAACAGCAGGAAGACAACTCGGAGGGCGACATATGCTATCTGGAGAATATTTGCGGAGCTGGACAAACCTAAACGTAAACTATCGAAGATAAACTTAACATCGATGCAGGTAAGCTTGTTTTAGCTACGTTTTTAAACTAGGAATTATTTTGAATGAATAATAAGACAATTATTGAATTCGGCTTTCGTATCATATGAAGAATTATGGAGATCTCGGAGGGTGTTATCCGCCTCGGCCTACAGCCTCGACGGACAACACTCTCCTCGACCTCCAAAATTCTTCATAAGATACTCGGCCTCATTGATTAATTGTTAAATATTCACCGTGCTAGCCGGTGAATATAAAGCAAAACAAAATCGCTGTCGTGAACTGGGTGTTTTGCCAAGTTTCAGAGTAAAAACAATTTGAAAACACAAGAATATCCCAGTGTTGATGATTTTGAAGGTAAGAAAAGACTTCATGGTGTTTAAACGGCGTGACTCATTGTGAAGTGATTTACTGTAGTTGACTTTTATACGCTCGAAGCAATGTTTTTACCACTACAGAGGAAAAAGGGGCCGCTTTGTCACCGTTTTGTGATCTCTTGATTTCCTCCCAAGACCAATTTTGTCTTGAAATATGGAGAAAAAAAGGAAAGCAAATATTTTCGAAAATTGTACGTGCCAGCAAGTTAACATGGCAAAGAACACTGCGGATAAACAACGCCCACCTCGATCGTAGCCGCTGTTGAGAGCATTTGCAAGAAGCGACAAAAAAACTTTCTCATTCACGGTGAGTTGAAAGAAGCAAATAAAGCTCCGTGTTTCTTCACAGAAAGGGAAGTTATTTAAACTTTCGACGTTTTCTTTTCACTTATCGATGCTAAAGCTTACAAAAAACATTAAAACTACGATTTGCCATGTTTGAAAAAACTGTAACATACGTATCTACTGTTCACGGCGACATGTTCAAGCTTGAATTCACCCGTCAATCAAACTAATCGTTTTTAACGGTTTCCTTTCCAATTCTACTGAGATCACTTCATGTGTACACACTGAAACAGTTTTTCACCTCAGGCTCAGTTAACATTGTTGAACAATACTAACTTCGCCTTCAGCGAATAATTATTAAATATTATGAAGAAGTGCGCGCGCGTGAACCAGCGTTATTTTGGCGGGAAAACTTAATGGCCGTTGTCATTTGACAACGAGTTTTAGCGAGAATGTCTCAGCGGCAGAAACAATGTATCAAAGAAGTTTTGTCATTGTGCGATCGAGAGAGGGCTTAACCTTCTCCAACAAAAACAATCGAGCTAACTTTTCTGGTGAAAGAAAAAGGACACTGAAGCTTTCCGGGGTGTATATTTTTGGAGAATACGCGAAAAAACTTGAAGTCAAATCTCGATACTTGTAGTCGTTCTCGTCCTTGAATCTAAAGGTCTCTATTTTGTAGCTCTATAAATACGACAAAAAAGAAAACCACATAATAAATAGATAAATAGACAGTACTCACCAGGTCGCCTTGTTACGCTACTTAGAAAATTGAATTTACGATTGAAAGTTTCCTTAATATACCAGCATAGTGAAAACGTTTTCAAGAGGTCATAAGCTATTTCTAAATACTGAACGGGCTGAAACTTGCTATTAATACCTTTTCTTACTAAGATATAGTCACACTTGAACGAAGATAAACCGTGAAGAAAAATCTCATTTGAGAAAGCAAACATTGGCATCTCCATGTTTGGAAAAAAGGTAAAATTATAGTGTTTGATTGAGAATGGAATATTCTTCAGTTTTGGTTCAAACAGTCGATGGTTTGAAAACAACAAGATTCTACTGTTTTAGTTCTGGCGTTTAACTTATCGAAAACACTTCCTGCGCTTACGTTAAACGGTATGCACGGGATATGGTGGCATAACCTCACTTCATGCTCTGCCAAGGCCTTATTGGCGTCAGGGTAAATAGGTTTTAAATATGTCCTCGTTTTGCAAAAGGATTGTCATATTCTCTACTATGTTAAAGCTCACATTATGGCTTCAGAACGCAAAATCTCACTTCACGTATTTGCCTCGTGCATTTTTTGTTTCGTAAAGGCTTTCATTTTCAGAACTGCCACCGCAGGTTTCTTAAAGACGAACAAGTTTAAACAAACAGGCGAAAGAAAACTCTTTCTCAAAAACTTCGAAACTGAAATAAGAAGATGGGTTAGGTTTTGTAACGTTACTATGAACAGAGATAATGACTAAAACGTTTTTAGGAGATGATTTGGCGATTTCACATGACCTTTTGGTAAAATTAAGAAGCCTAATCTTCACCTTGATTCAAAACACAACTGATAACGTCTTACATTAAACCGAAGGTTGAGGCTTGACTTATAGTAACGGGATTAACGACCTCGCCAGCTTAACGGGAAACGGAGGAAAAGCCTCTGCTTACTTAACTTATTAAACAAAAGGAGTAATTTTCTATATTTCCCGATAGTGTTGCTAGTAACAAGAAAAATAGCGGGCTGGAGGAGTTCTCTAAAGAATTTTATGATGTTACCTCAACGGACTACAGACCTGAGGGGCAACTCTACTAATGGAAAAAATTGTTCAAAAAATTACTGGACATAATTTTGTTTGGTTAAGCACTAATGATATAAAAATGAATTTAAAGCGAAATTGTGAAATTTACTACGTTAAACACCACGCAATTATTGTTAGTTTTCTCTTTCTTGTAGCTTGCTTCTAGATGTCAGGATGTTATTCAAAGAGCTATTCTGTGCTTGAGTAAAGTTGTGCGGCAGAAACCAGTAAGTTGTTTGTTTTATTTGTGTAAGTGAAGATCTATTTACTTACAGTTTAATTAATTTTACCACAAAATTGATACCTACAAATCAATGCGGAATTTTATTTGTGCATGAGGAAGTACCTAATAAAAGTAGCTCTGTTGCCGTGGGAATATTTTGTGCGCGACGATGATTCTTCTTCTTTCTTCCTTGTAGGAGCTTCTTTCTGACCCAGAGTGTTATCCAGATTTACTGATGCGAGCTCAGGAATTAATAAACCTCCTTAAACTGCCCAAGTAAGATCTTTTTACTTTGCCGTGCACCTCCTATGTAACAAAGTGCCCAAGGACTGGAAATATTTGGTAGTTATATTATTGTCCGGGGTCCTTTTCCATAAATTTGACCGTAACATTCGGAGTCTACGCGAGAGAATGGGTCAGTGTTTTGTTGACGTACTGTGGGAAATCCTGTGGGACTGTTTGGGGGGACGAATTCGTCATGTTCTAAACGAGTGAAAAACTGGGTTCGATATACGACCACAAAGCTTCTTGGGATCGTTTGGAGGGGCAGCATGAAAGTCAACAAACAATGCGCACTAGTGCTGTATTTCAAACTGCAATGGTAGGTTCAGAAATGCAATAAATCTTCACTGTTACAGAATTCCTTAAGACGTTGATGTACCAAGTATGTCTTCTTAACAGGTGGCTTGCAAGTGTTTGCTGTCCCCCCTGACGATCCCTAGAGCCTTTGCGTACATAAGTCGTACTAGTTTCCCGCTTGTTGAAAACATAGCCATTGCCTGCACCAGTAAAAGAAGTGGTTCTACTGAGTAAAACAGTTATGTAGCGTCATTCGACGCACCGCCAACCCAATCTCGCGCCCAGCCTCAAAATGGATATCAAATCCTTATAAGTCCATGGATATTTTTTGTTCAACTGGGCACCTTGTTATTAGTGAACTTACGCAGCAGGACGAGAGAGGAAAAAAGAGAGCAAACCTTGTGAGACAAGTGTGAGGATAAGTTTGCTTGAAAAAATTCTCTAAAACGCCATCTTCCTTTAACCAGTTCTTTTTAAAAGACCAGATTTGTGTCACACACAAGCGTTTTGCCGTCCTCTTCCTTCTGCCGTCCTGTTGCGTAAACTCACCATTATATCAGCTTCACTGGGCACAGACCAGGGTTGGGAACGAACGGGACTCACGAGGTACCCTCCCTACCCATACCTACAGCCCGTGAGACAGTAGGGGTGGTCACTGTCAGGGATTGTTACGTCTCTGGTGTTTTTACGTCCCACAAGAGTCAGGTCATAAAACCGCTGTGCGATGGAGCCTACTGTTTTTCTCCCTTATTCCAGAAGACTTGAATGTCTAATCATTGGCAGATGCAAAACAAAGGCTATGCATCCCTCCTTGTCCCTCTCGGTCATTTTAAGCTTCTGAATGCCAATTCGGCCGGGATGTGAACACGGGCCAACCACTCCGAACTGTGATACTCAAACAATTGAACTAAACACCTACAGTCAGCGGTTTTGAATGGCTTCGGTACACCACGGTTTGACAGTACCTTTACAAGGATGATGTAATATGAGAATAGCGTTTTACCCTGCTGTGTACCTACCGGAAACCGGCATGAAAAGTCTCTGGCATCCAGGGTACCTGCTGTGACACTTTTTAAAAAAGAACTTCCCTATGGCATTTTATAATGCCGTGATTCTTGTTGTCAAGGATCGCTTAATATCACGTTTTTCACTTTTTGTAATTCTCTCTGTCCAGTGTGGCACCTGTGATACTAAGCCCGGATTCCGAAGTTTATAGCGGAAGGTAAAATATATTTTGAATATTATTTTAGTAAAACCATTCCAACGAGGGTTCTTTTCAGTTTTCTTGGTCCGCTTCACCGATATCTGTTTCATCGTCAGTCTGCTTATACAATGAATTTTTCGAAACCTTGTCTTCTTGTTCTTGAGCAACTACAACTGACGACAAAATTAATTGAGGCAATTTGCCCTACAGTACCTTTTTGACGTTTTGCGACTTCAAAAGGGGAAAATACATATACGGGCTACAGGTAGACCGTTCGAGCTATCTGTAGGAAACATCGTAAACCCAGCTTTGAATGGATGTGTGAATGGGTGTGGATTCTTTTGTTCTCTGAGCTTACCCCATTTGAGGACAGTGTCTCAACAAGTTTTGTCGCCTATTGTAGTTTCCTTGGCACCCAATCCTCCACTAAGCGATGCAGTTAAGAAATAAAAATTAAAAGAACTTTTTCTCGATCCGAGGTGTGTAGAAAAACTTAGAGATAGGCGGTTTGTGTTATTGATATTTAACGACGGAATGTTGTTTCTTTTTCTAGATGGCACAAAGACAGCAACTCGTCTTTACCTCTGTTGCTTCGTTCATGTGATACAATTCTTGCTTCATAATTCACGGACTCATCTTTGTCGGGTCTTACCTCCAAGCTTGTTTGGTCGGTGATTTGTTCACTTTTGTTGACAGCCAGTGGAGATCACCAAGTCACGTCTGTTTCTCCTCTACAGTCGAAGTGAGGTGGAGATATTTTCACGGTTACAATACAACGAAAGTCTCAATAGTAAAACCTCGCAAATGACTTTTTTCACCTTAATTACTGAGAAGTGTATGGAACATATCGTCAGTCTATCGTCAATAACATACCACCTTCGTAACACAGGTACTTCTTTATTTCAGGGCTCCACTTAATCTTAATCTCGATCTTAATCTAACCTACACTTGATCAAAATTTGTCGAGGAAAATAATGATGGATACTTCCAACAATCAAACTATGTGCCAAGTTTAGGGCTAAAACCACTGTTAAATCCGCGCACAATCAACCAGGCTCGTAGTTGGGTCAACAAGGATCGTGAATAGTCCAAATTGATGAAAATATGTCGAATAATTTATCAAAACGACTGCTGTAGGGACCGATTAAGTAACGATAAAATATTTGAGTTTCGATATTTTCAAGTGTCAAATACCAGCCTTCTTCAGATTAGTGGGGACAAATTACGATTTGCAGAAATATACATATAAATTTCTGTAAATTCCTGATTTGTCCTGATAAACCTGGTGAAAACTGGTACATGTATTGATCAGTCGAAATATAGTAACTTGGCAAGTCGTTTTACGTTATTTGATTAGTCCTTGCAGTATTTATTCAAGCCACAGTTTGTACGTGTCTCTCTTACTAGTATGATCCAGAGGCGCAAGGACGTAATCTCCACCAGCTTTAAAAATGAAAGTAATCAAATTGAATTAAGTTAGAAACAAAATGCAATAATCAGAACTTTATTTTGTATATACAATATAATTAAGTGCAAAAGATATATATAAGAAAGTATATGAAATATTTGTATTTTGTCCGCTTCACCGTACTCTTTTCATGTATTTTGTTGTTGACGTTGCCAAAAGAAGTGATTGAAAATGCCTTTTTCAATAAATTGACCTACCTAACCTCCACGTTTTTCTCCAATTAAACCTTGTAAGTCAAAATAGACAAGCTTCTACATGCTGCAATAATACGTAATTTACATCTGAAGATATTAATGTATTGTATACCTTTTGTCAAATAATGGCATATTTCGAAACAGTACCTTTAGGAACAACAACACAAAATAAACCAGAGTAAACAAAAAAAGATGAATAGAAAAGTTGAGAACTGACTCTTTCTTGGCCTTTAGCTCTTTTAGGCGTTGAGAGCAGCGAGATGTATTCTCGTTTTTACAGGTAGGTTTTTTTTCGCACCCAGATTTTCAACTTTGGTCAAAGCATTGGTGGACGATTTCTGAACAGTAATTTAATGAAGTCTATTTACCATGCCTTTGTCACGTGACCTTTTTCAAGTGAGTCAGGTGACCGTTCCTGTGGTGTCCCAAACCCTTTTTTGGGAGGTGGCTTGGGTGATGGGGGCTTAACTTGGGCGCATTCCCCCGTGGCAGGGCTTCAAGAATAACAGCAACTGTTAAGAAAATGAGGTAGATTATCAAAAGAATGCATCCCCCACGCTTGTCTAAGTACCAGTTGTTTAGATGTATGACGATCAACGTCACTAAAACCGTGCCAAAAAGACACAACGATGTGTAAACTATGTGACCGCTGTGGATTAAGACCACGCTGCCTGGGTGAACAACTGTCGCGGCCAGAAACCATGGCAATCCTAGACAAAGGATGTCAAATATGTTACTACCCACACAGTTGGCGAGTGCCATGTCACCCATTCCATGTTTGGCGACAACCAGACTCGCCATAGCATCCGGGACACTCGATCCAGCAGCCAGAAGAGTCAATCCCATGATGCACTCAGGAATGTCAAACGTCTCGCCTATTACTGAAACTGTCCATACTAACACGTAAGAAATAATGGCCATCCATATTATTGACACTACAAATGTGACTGGATACCAACTCTCCCATTCCTTTTTACGGCAGTCTGGCATCGTAATGAAAAAAATTGCGTGGATCGGCAGCATAATTATCCAGATAACAAGTTTACACGAGCTTTTGGGAATCTCCAACGGGGATTTTGCAGAAAAACCGTGAACTTGTGACGGCGGGCTTTCTAGCGCATGGCTTTCTTTCGTCTTGTTATGACCAGCTGTATCAGGGTTTTCTTCAATATCTTGTTCAGATTTTGCCGTCGTGTTGTCATCTCCTA